>JAQIXX010000759.1:0-47591 GCA_034700605.1 Willowsia nigromaculata
TTAGGTCATCAGAAACCCATTGCAAAAATCAGAATTAAAAAATTCGCTTCCGTTCGAGAGTTATCGTGGTGACAGACGGATAGACAGACAGACATTTGCCCACCCCCATCATTCTCAGAAAGTACCAGTGCACTGGTACTTAATACTTAGGTTTGAAATTATACCTTGAATACTGATGAATGTCTTTTTGGCCCACTTCTTATATTCCAAATCGTGTTTTAATGCGTCCAAATATTGATTATTTTTTGTTTCCGTAATTTTTTTCGGTAGGTTAACTAAGACTCTCTTTATACTACTGTATCAATGATAATAACAGAAAAGAAACTGCTCATCTTTATAAAAAGTCTACAAATTAATCAGACCGCATTCAGACACTAATACATATTAAATGCCTACTAGATTACACGACTACAAAACACTGTCACTGTTAAATCTAGGCTAAAAATGATGAGGTGTTATGAATATTGAAATCAGGTATTGCTTACTTTGGAGCAAAATGTGTGTATCAAATTTCCACAAAAAGAAACTGAAGACTAGTCAGAAAACAGACGCTGTTTTAATTCAATCACTAATTGAAATGTCTTATAAAACACAACCTCAAAGTACCACACCAAGACACTAATTGACTACACCACTGTCTGTGTGCAGACCAAATCGATACTTGAAAAGATAACAAATATTCGAAAATCAGTTGAATCACGTCTTTTTACAAACAATTGGTCACAAATAAAAGGAATATGATTTTTTACATGTTGGCTGATCTTTAAGATGAGTTTATACTGGGCGCGTTTGCGTTTGCTGAAATTTGAGACAAAAAATGTCATGAATTGATCTCTCTCTAGGTGGTACTTGCATATTTTTACAATTTATCTGAGAAGGATAATGTGTTCAACAAGGAAATTACCATCATTGAAATCAGCATTAAATTTTGTCTATATGGTTTAATTTTTAGATCAATTAGTATTTGCACACACTAATTATTTTAATTTAAAACATCTCATATCAAACCCTTCTCATCTCTCTCCATAAGGAATGCACGCAGTCATTCCAACATCATCACCGAATCTTATGCATTATTTTTTATCCCTCTCTGCGTAGCTTCGCTAAGCAAAACAAAAACAAAGACATACTGCACTGCATTACTACACATAGACAGCACGACTACCATTGTTATACATGTATCTTGCTTTATGTATTGCAAATTGCAAGTTGCAAGCCAATGAGCACATAGCACAAACCAAGATACATGTATAACAACTTATGTATCTTCCTTGGCACAAACATAAACAAAACCAAAACGGGTGCTGAGATCCTCTCAACTTTTTTTGTCATCCATTTGGTTATCCAGTTTCCAGTCATTCGTCGTTTTCAGCAGTGACTCAATTCAACCTGACTGAAGTCATACTGTGTACTGTTTAGTCTGCAGCTATAACAATGAACAATTATGTAAACGTTTCGAACTAATTTCTGTCCAGAGTTATCTGCGCTTATCGGCCAGCGACGACGAATCAAACGTAACGTCAAAGGGTTTTCACAGTTGATTTTGGTTTAAATATTTGAAAAAGGAAACTGACGTAAGCATACAAATATGTCGGAAACGTCGCTCCAGGTCTTGAAAGATCCACCCACTGCCAAGCAATGGGAACACAGGGAGGTGACAGATGCGTCAGTGGCAGCGTCCGTTAGACCTTCTTCAGTGGCTCATGCAGAAACCTCCGTTTTTGGATTTCCTAGATGGTTCAGCACCCTAAATTTTGTGTTCAGTGATAACCAATGCGTTGTGGAGGGCAGTGGTGGGGCTGGAGTTGGCTCTGTGCCTTCTTTATGGGTTGACAATCTATCGTCAGAAGAACAAGAGCAGCTACTCCTCCAAGAGCTTTTGTATGTACTTTGCGGGGGAGAAGGATCTCTGATTACTATTCAACCGGTGACTCCAAGAGGGATTACATTTTTGGTACTTAAAATATGCATTTGCATTTGGTCATTTTCGGTTTTAATTTTATATTAATTATTCAACAGAATCCTCCATTTAAATAATATTAATTGTTACCTTTTGTCAATTCAAGGTTGATCGACAAGTAGAGCTGTCATTGAGGGATTTGACTCTCCAAATTACTCAGCTAGCCTCATATTACTACACTGTGACTCATTACGTGGAAAACTTTTGCGATTTCAAACACGGAAAAGTCAACCAAGCTCTGAGTGCAGCGATACGCGACATTATCAAAGAATATTTCATAATGATAACGCAGTTGGAAAGCTTCCAGTTGAAGGTACTGAAAATTTATTATAGCTTAATCCATTTAAATTTATTGTCTTGTTTGACAATGGGTTGATAGTTGACAAGCCGGTATTGACTTTGTTTTTATAGGGGGAATTAACGCTCCAGAAAATGTGGTTCTTTATCCACCCAACAATGCAGGTTTTCGCCGTTTTAAACTCTCTTGTAACAAGCATCGAGGAGAATAATTTGTCAGGTGGACGGGTTTTAACGGTTCTTCATGAAAAGGCTACAAGCATGGTGGCTGACGAAGCACTTTCCAATCTCTGCCAAAATTTGGCACAAAAGGCATCGGAGCCTTATTTCACTATCCTGGAGTCCTGGATTTACAAGGTATATCATGTCGTTACAACTATTAATTTCATGTTGTGTTGCAAACCATGAAGTTTCAAAGTTCAATGATATTATTCTGCTCGACAGGGGATGATCACTGATCCGTTTTTAGAATTCGTCGTTGTGGACAATGATCAAGGAGATGGTAAAATGGAAGCGAGTGATGACTACTGGGAGAAGAGATATCACATTGAAGAGAAAAAGTGCCCTTGTTTTCTGAATAAAATGATGAATGAGATTTTGAAAGCTGGAAAATATCTTAACGTAATTAGGGAGTGTGGTAAAGACATCAGCTTAGTGTCGGTGAGTACAATCTGTTCCTAATGCAAGTTTTCAATAAAACATGCCAGACTAGCCAGGCTAATGACAGCATTGGAGAAAATACGTTATGTAATTTGTTTTCTTCCAAATTTTCAGGGATCAAAACTTCATTACAGTGTGCACGAACGTGTGTATGTAACTGCAATTGAAAATGCTTATTCTTACGCGAGTAAGACATTGCTAGACCTTCTCCTAAATGAGTACGATCTAATGAGACGACTTCAGTCAGTTAAACATTATTTGCTGATGGATCAAGTAAGTCCGTAAAATTGACGCAATATTTGAAATCATAATTGGTTGAACCCAATCGGAGAGATGTGCAAAAAAAATTGTTTGTTTCAGGGCGACTTTATTGTCCAGTTTCTGGATTTGGCTGAGGATGAATTAAACAAGCAGATTGATGACTTGAATCCTGTGAGATTGGAATCCCTCTTGGAATTGGCATTGAGAACATCCTCATCCTCTGCCGATCCATACAAAGACAATGTACGCGTTCAGCTTCTTCCGTTCAGAATAGCTGACCAATTGTGGGATATTATGGCGATCGAAACGCCATTGGAGCATACTGTAATAAATATTGAATCTATTAGTCTATTGCCTTTTTCTGGTACATGTGAATAATCAACGATATTTTTAAATTTTAGGGTGACAGTGCATTCAACTATAATCTTCCAGGAGTGGAAGCGTTTTCCTTCTCCTATGATGTTCAATGGCCAATGTCCCTAGTTCTCAGCACTCGTGCAATAACATGTTATCAAATGATTTTTAGAATGTTATTTTTCTGCAAGCACGTGGAACGCCAGTTGTGCAAGGTGTGGATTGTCAACAAGGGAAAGAACTTGGATCTCACCAAGGACAAGACAGGGAAGGCGGAGACGTTTTCTTTGTGCCAGAAAATGCTCAACTTTGTTCAAAATTTGCAGTACTATATGGCGTTCGAAGTGAGTCATGTTGCAATATGGAAAAATTATATGCAGTTCTAAAGGTAAATTAACTATTTTATTTTATGTTTGACAGGTAATAGAACCAGCATGGCACATCTTCATTACGACCATGTCAAAAGTTACGAACGTCGACCAGGTCATAAGCTGCCACTTTGATCTCATAAACTCCATCCTTGCTGACTCCATGATCACAAACAGATCTTCCCTAAACAAGATGCTTAATTTGCTGTACATCTGCTTGAAGTTTTCCGATAAGATACTCTTCGCGAAGGACATAAGAAGTCACAAAAATCTTACTACATCCTCAACTTCCATCACGGATCTGGCGACTCAATTTAATGCAAAATTGGTTGAATTCTTACGTGAAGTCTCCAGCATGGTTCAAGATCCTAATCAATCCACCAAGGTTGCACATATTATTTACCGAGTAAACTTTAATGGATTTTATACAGAGGCTTTGGAAAAGTCATCTACTAAATCCGAATAGTAACTAGTAATAATTGTTAACACATTGTTTGTATGTTTATTATGAATACAAAAGATGATTTATTATAATAAACCTTTGCCACTTCATTTAGCATATATTACATTGTAGTACAGAATTAACAAAATATTATGTCTTATCATCTAAAACAGCTACTTCTATTTACACATCATAAGAGAGGTATCCGCACTGTAATGCCTGTTCATTTCTTGAATACATGACTGAAGTATTTTTCAATTTCTCCACCCCCACACGATACACATAATCCGGAATAGTTAGGATACTTTGGTCATTTTGTTCAGATTCTTGAATTATCAACACTTCTCTGGGATCACTAATGTTCAAAAGGTTATTTTCCCTAACAGCGAAAAAGAACTTGGCCACTTTACTTCGCTCGAGGGAACAAGTCTCATCAGAATTCGACTGGACAGTCTTTTGCTGATATACAGAAAGATTTCTATCAATATTCCAAAGAAACACGGAATTTCCTTTATAAATAGAACTAACGGAAAATCTAAAAGTTGGATGATCGGACAGCTCATAAATCGTAGCAAATACAATACTCTTAAAATTAAGGAATGCTCTAGACTTTGTTACAGTTTCATTATTTGGTGGTGAACCAGGAGTAGTGCTTGTACTAGCCGCTTCTCCAACTTCAAATTCATTTAGCCACTCAACCCCAAAATCCCAAATTTTTACACAATGCTCAGAAGTAAAACTACCTAATTCCTGGCCACAACAATTACAATCCGCCCTACTCACATACGAGTTTTCTTCAGTGTCGTTCCTGCATATGCCCTTCAAAATATTTTTATTCAAAGCCCAATTACATGGCCCGTAAAAGCAATAATTGATATCAGGATTTTTAAGGAGTTCTACAATTGATTTGTTTTGACTGGAGTTTTCAGAATTCTCCAGATTGATTTTATTTAACCTCACAGACATATCCTGATGCAACCCTTGAGAATTTGATGGTTCGGGCGGATGGCAATACCACAACTCATGCGCATTCTCCACCCAGTTTTTAGAGGGCAGAGGACGGATCCTATCAAATTTAACGCTATCTGTTAAGTAATTTAAACAAAACCTACATCTAAGCTGATACAAGGTACCTTCCTTTAAAGCGACATTATTAATGGAATTCTTTACTAGATTCTTTGCCCCTTCATCTACCGTTCTCTCAAAATTAGAGACGATTTCTGCAGCAGCAGAACCAAGTCCTACTTCAGGTTTTACAACTAAGCGGTAACACAAAATATTACTATCTAAAGAGCGAGGTGGCAATTCACTGCAGTCGTCTAGATTTAATTCATTTAGAATAATTTTAAATTTACCTAGCCTAGGAATTCGGATTTCATTAGATGCGACCGACAAAAGAGGTGCGTCATTAGAGTCCAAATAGTTACTTTCTAACGTGACATACAAATTTACAGCCCTTAAATTATTAAGATACTCTGCAAAAAATTTAATACTTGTTGGATCAGTCTGCTCCATTTTGGGTAAATTAAAACTCATAACCAAAGTCAACCAACTTGGTATACAATGGGTCGTTTTTCTTGACAACAAATGGGAGCGTTGTTTTGGCGTAGTAGCTGGGTTGAGATTCAATATTGGCGATGACGGATTGCAGAAGATGAGATTTCTCCGCGTATACTCCTAAAATACAGATAATGATTGAAAACAGTTTAAATTATGTTTCCTTTAAATTACATGGTGGAATTACTTTTACTAATAAGTGCATGCTCCACTGAATAATGATAACGCTTACCAGGAGCGTTGAAATTGAGAGCTGTGAAATGAACGTGCAAGTGGTAATACGACGGTTGGTAATGCAGGTAAATTCTCAGTTGAGATCTTGACAATCCGTACTTCTCCTTTATGGCGTTCTGAAAATGAATACATTATTATAATAAAATATTATTATTATAAATGCAGCAGTTTAATTTGGCATTCAAAGTAATGATAGAGGCTTACCGATCCTTTGTCCAAAATATTCTTCAAGAGAGGTAAATGGTCAGATGTCAGGTCCCTCAACGACTTGATGCCTTTAGCATGGACAATTGCACAAAGGTACAAGTTTTCCAGTGTTTTCCCGTCCCACTTCAAGTCAGGTAACAGAATGAACCCCGATTTAGGATCAGCGTCCTCATAGACAATCCTGTCTGCTTCCTTTTTATGCTCCAAAATGTTGAATACCCACTAGAAACGGAATTAACATAATGATTCTTACAAAGTCCCAGAAAATAAAGATACAGTTTTTGAACCGAAGTTTGTATACCTACCTGGATATTTAATTGACTGCTCTCTAAGTGCGGAAGCACCACTTTTTCATACAGATCTGGCGTCTCATCGATAAGAAGCAAATCGTGGTGCATATACTTCTCAATATGCTTGTCAGTGGCTGGGTAGACTACTGTCGCTTTAATGGCTGTAAGAAAAATACAATAGTTAAATATCAAATATAAAACACTAATTCTAAATCCTTATAGGTAGGTAATTACGAATGACGAAAAAAGTTAACAAATGTAGATCATTACCAGCAGACTTTTCTTCAGGAAAGCAGTCATAATTTCCATAAATATCGTTCTGAAAGATTTGGCTAAGCTTGCTTTCACTTGAAAACAGTTCCTTAAAATTCTCTTCAGTGAACGGTTTCTTGTCCAAGATGATCACTGCTGCTTGCCCGTCAGCGAATGTTCCTTGAACAGTTAATCGCTTCGCATCAGCACTATTGGACAATACACTTTTCAGTGTGAAGCCACTCAGGTCCTTAAAAGCTTGCCCATTGCCCACATCAGCAGGACTAATCTCCCCTTTCGACTTGGCACTTCCGTTCCTAGTCACTTCCAAATCACCGACTTCCTGTTTGTTATCAATATTGGGCTTTTTAGACGTTGGTGACGACAAATCTTCAGC
This sequence comes from Willowsia nigromaculata, assembly GCA_034700605.1. NCBI lineage: Eukaryota > Metazoa > Arthropoda > Collembola > Entomobryomorpha > Entomobryidae > Willowsia > Willowsia nigromaculata. Next base: position 7,280 of record JAQIXX010000759.1, read on the forward strand.
GGCCTCCGCCGCCCTCTTATTACACCCAGCCATGCTCAAATCCATTTTTGCTTTACTTACTTTAAATTTACGCTCTTTTTACTCAAATTAGTATTGTTTGTAGTGAATTGGCAAAAATTTATACGCAAATATTTTAAGAATCCTACTTTTAGCTCAGACAGAAGTCAACAGTTAATTGGTTTAACTTTTCCCCGAGTTATATAACCCTAGCTTGAAAGTTACACGTAATCGCAATCAGAAATGGAAACCACACCAATTTGCAATTTAAATTGAACTCGAAAGCAAATTTTCCTTCACTGCACTTCTCACCGACGACTCGACTGACAGGCGACAACAAAACTTCAAAGTGTGAATTGTGTCCAGTGTCAAGCTAAGAAGGCATTTTGGCATTACCATTGCATTACCACTACGACGGTCTGTTATACGGGCTCATTCACATATTACGCTTGAAAATCCTTTGAGATATACCTACCTACCCACCCTCCCCGGTATCACTTTAACATTACGTGGATTACATTTACTTTACATTTAATGTTGCCAATGCCTGAGTTACCCACCTACTCTTCATGAACGTAACATGTAGATGGCCCCTAAATGAGTTGCTGTGCTTTCATTGGTAGTCCAGTCCGTATATACACCATTGCTTGTGTTTAGAATTTCGGAGAGACGCTCTTCTCAATACTCAAGCCAGCCAGAAACCACTTTTGAGTTTCCAGCTCAAAAATCAATTACTCGAGCACGGGTTGCTGGAAATATTATATAGCGATGCTGGTTGCTAGAATTATGAAATGTTGATGGCTGGAAGTATTGGTTGTTGGTCGCTAAATATTTTATGAGAGTTTTGGTTGTTGAAACTTGTTGCTGGAATTACAAAATTGTGTGGTGTCAGAATTCGTGGCTGGAGTTATGGTTAATATTGCTGGAAATGTTTCGTATTCAGCTATCCTTTATCGAATCAAATCCGTTGTAGTGCAGAATGGAAATAGAGAGAATGAAGGAAATGGGACACACTTGGACATCAGCAATCAGCACCTTGGAATACATTTTAATGAATTGGTATATGTGACATGTTTGCTTTTTTCGGCAGGGAAAATAGAACGTGTCTGCCTGCTTACCCTTTCCTTTCTCATCTACTGAATTTTTCTCTAAATGCATGGAAAACGAGACGGGAGAAAGTTTTCTAGTCTCCAACAAAATGGGAAGAAAGCACCAGCACTATTACCCTCATAACTAAGAGACCGATGGCAAACAAACCAGCTCTGATCTAACCAATGCTTATGGACTTATGCCACAAATGAGAGCATATCATGCAAACGCTTAAATATTGATGAAACATAACTACGTGCAAAATCAGATTTTAGACACAAGGCAATCTGGAAAGGATTAATATACATTTTATAGTAACTCTACTAAAACAATTAGTTTTCAATTATAGTCTGCTATTGTGCAGTTGTCGACTTTAGCATATTGTCACTGCATTCGTAAATTTGCATTTTATAAAATCAACTCAATCACAAATAAAGTGGAGTAAAACGGGCTGGAACGAAAATGGAGATAAGGGAAGGAGACTACACGAAAGTTATTTACAACTTGGTAAACCTGTCAAAATTGCATATAATAATTGTAATGAATTGAAATAGAAAATATTTTACTTTTAATTTACGTTGCAGATCAAGGAGCAACAATATAAAGAAGCCATAACACTTTTGGAAGACCAATTAGAACTTCATTCAAATGTTAGTGATAATATAGCTTAAAATATTAATTAGCCATTCCTTTCGTATTAATCTACTGAGGAAATTCATAAATCAACAAACTCATTTTTAAAAAATACACTATGATTTTGCGTAGAGTCGAGCAGCACTTTCTCTTCTTGGCTACTGCTACTTTTACTGTCAGGATTTCACCAATGCAGCACTAGCGTACGAACGCCTTGTTTATCTGTTCCCTGGAATTGAGGAGTATCGCCTGTACTACGCACAAGCGTTGTATCATGCTTGCATGTACAATGAAGCGATGGACGCAACATGTCAAGTAGAAAGTCCAGAGTTTCAAGGCAGAGTAAGAAAATTCCATTTTCAAAATCTACATTTAGCATTTTCAAATGTATGAAAAGTATCACGCTTTGGGTATTTGTTTCAAGATTCTGAAACTACAAGCAGCAATCAAGTATGGTGCTGATGAGCTAGCGGATGCCAAGTCCTTGGTTGACAAATGTCCCATGGATGATCCAGATACAGAGATAAATCGGGGTTGTCTCCTTTATAAAGTAATTTAGAACATTATAGCTTTTAATTGGGGGTGAAACAAATAAACGAAGAGTTTCTTTGAATAGGAGGGTCGTTACGATGAGGCGCTTCAAAGGTTCACAGTGGCTTCTCAAGTGATTGGTTATGACCCCCATCTGTCGTATAATATTGCGTTGGCGTATTATCGGCTTCAGAACATTCCGATGGCTGCAAAACACATAGGTAAAATTGATCTCTCGTAAATAGTAAAATGTTTATGGCTCTCTCTACATTATTTCTATGTTTATCTTATCACCAATCATGATTGAATACCCAGCCGACATAATCCAAAATGAAGTCAGCCAACATCCTGAAATGGGAGTCGGAGTAACCACCGAGGGAATTGAGCTACCGAGTGTGGGAAATACTTTAACATTACATGAGACAGCATTCATAGAAGCGTTCAACTTAAAAGCAGCATTTGAATTTGATATTCAAAACCGTGAGAGCATTCACCTCTGCAGATAAATCTTATCGTTTATTATGTATTTCATGTACATAAAAATATTTTTATTACAGCGAAAGGTGCACGAGAGGCGTTAACGGATATGCCACCTCGGAACGAGGAAGAATTGGATGCCATAACCCTGCATAACCAAGCCATACTCAATATGGAAATCAACCCTACGGAAGGATTTGAAAAATTGCAGTTTCTGTTATCCCAAAATCCATTTCCACCAGAAACGTTTTGCAATTTGTTACTCTTGTACTGCAAATATGAATGTTATGACTTGGCTGCTGATGTTCTTGCTGATTACGCACATCTAACCTATAAGTACCTGACTCCGGTAATTGACGTACAAATGATAATTTTATATTTCATGAGAACATCGTAATCGTAACGTGTGGTTCGGAAGTCAATGTCATTTTTTCTATTTTTGCATATTCAAGTTTATGTACGACTTTTTTGATGCGTTGATAACTCAACAAACTTCTCCAGAAGAAGCATACAAAAAATTTGACGATTTGGCGAATCGAACTGCAGAAGCTTTGCGAAAATTAACGAAACAGGTCACAGAATCAAAGTCAATGGGCCAAGATGCTGTGGCAAGCAAGCTCTGCAGTGAATATGATGAAATGTTGGCTAGGTTAGTATATCATGTAGTTTACATGAGATAATTCAAGGGTATATCATTTTTTGAGCATTTTAACGGTTTTACTAATCCCTAATTCTGGGATTGCACTGCAGCAAATACATTCCAGTTCTCATGGCCCAAGCAAAGATATTCTGGGATAAAGAAAACTATTCCCAAGTTGAAAAAATTTTCCGAAAATCTGTGGAATTTTGCAATGAGGTGGATGTATGGAAGTTGAACGTTGCACACGTCATATTCATGCAAGAAAACAAATTCCGTGAAGCCGCCAGCTTTTATGAGGCGATTGTGAAGAAAAGTTACAATCATGTAAGAAATTATCAATGTAATGCTGGGTTAATTTTAGGTGGACTGGTCACAAAAAAACATTTTTGTGAAATGCTAAAGATAAGCTTGTATCTGTTTATTATCAAGGTCATAGATGTAAGCGCAATTGTACTGGCAAATCTCTGTGTGTCATACATAATGACTGGACAAAACGAGGAAGCGGAAGAACTAATGAGAAAAATTGAGCGAGAAGAGGAGCAAGTAGCTTTTGAAAATCCTGACCAAAAATTGTTTCACTTGTGTATTGTGAACATGGTTATTGGCACTCTGTACTGTGCCAAAGGCAACTATGATTTTGGAATCTCAAGAATTATCAAGAGCCTTGAACCTTACAACAAAAAGTTGGGAACGGATACATGGTATGAATTATTGTTTTTTAAATAATATTTTACTAGCTGTGAGCTATTAACTGTGAACTGCACGATTCATCATTTCAATTTGACAAAAAATGTAGGTTCTATGCAAAACGATGTTTCATATCCATGATTGAAAAGGGAACAAAACACGTTACAAATGTACGAGAAACGGTTTATGCTGACTGCATTCAGTTCTTGGAACATTGTGAAAGTATGTGAACAGTTTTACTTGCATTTGGAACCGAAGTTTTAGACTAAAGTAAAGATTAATGTTGATATAATGATTTATTTACAGTGTACGGAAGAACCGTCAAAACTGTGATAGAGAATCCGTTAGAAGTATCACCACTTCATCTGGGCAAAAATACCGTCACTTATGAAGCTCGTCGCTTGAAGGCACTGTTGATGCGACTTTTGGAATAAATGATACGATATCCGTTTGTTTAGTAATTTATTAAAATTAAAACTACAAGAAGCATAATAAAAATCAATTCGGTTGAAGAAACCTCATTGCTGCCTGAGGATCGTATTGCACTTTGTAATTTCGCTTCCAAGTTGTCCTCCCATGTGGTCCATATATTTCCCCAGTTTCTGGGGAATCCTTCTGGATGACGAAGTCTACTCATTGATGGAAGTGCAGTCTTATTTAGCTCGGATATCATATCCAGTAGTCTCATTACTTGTTCAGGTTCTTGGTCTGCTACATTCCAAAGTTCACAAGGGTCATCTTCAACGTGAAATAAACATGGAGCCTGAGTAAGATCACACGGAGGAAGGTCTTCTGGTTGACGATTGCAAAACACTTGAGCTTCTTTCTGCCGTTGTTCCAAGATTGTTGCATTTAATCGGAACCCTGATTTCAGAAGAGCTTTGGCAGCAATACTGTCAATGATTTGAGGTAGTAATTTGCTAGAATTTCCACTTGTTTGACCTGTCTCGCCATGCCAAAAGTTCCAATCCCCTTGGCCCAGATCAGACGTCGGGGAGTTTCCTAACAAAAAGCATGCACAATGCTCAAGTGAAATACTACTGTTAAAAGGTATAAAAGTCAAATGTCTAAATAAATGCAAAATAAAACCTTGAATCAACTTCCAAGGTCCTTCTCTAATGGCAGAGTTATTGTAGGGACCATCAATATTGTAAAGCACAAATTCTCGGGGTGATTTGGTTCCGCGAGTGAATGTACTCCATAAACTAACACCATCAAGGCCCTGTAAATGATTCGGGTCACCTCCTAAAGTATACATATACATTACATATTATTCTTAAAAAGCAATTATTGCTTCATTCCCATCCAATGTAGTCGGACAGAAAGCTTCCTTACAAAACCTACCTGCAGCTTCATACAAAGTTGGTACCCAGTCTGCAGCGTGCATAAGATCATGAGAAACCCGAGCTTGTATCAGTGGGCTCCATATCAATGCAGATACTCTGGTTCCCCCTTCCCACAAAGTATTTTTAATCTAAAAATGATCAAACACTCAGGAAACATTTGTCAATGTCAATTGAACCACTAAAATTTCTTGATACCAACTTACACCTCGGAGTGGCCAATTTGAGCCGTAATTTAAATCATATCCATCTGGTGCCGCTCTGTATGTAACATGTACCAAAATCAAATACAGATAAGAGTATGAAATGAAGTACATAAGCACATTATTTTTGTAGATTTAAAATTAGAAATAATCAAATAAGCTGTCTCAATTCATTATAAATACCCATTATCAGATGCGAAGACAATAATTGAATTCGATAGCAAGCCATGATTTGCTAGTGCATCCACGACCTTTCCTACAGATTCGTCTACTTTGTCCACCATGGCTTTTTAAAATTCAAAAGTGTTCACTTGTATTTACACGTCACAAGGACAAATGCAAGTTTCAAAGATTGAGCGAATAAACCCAAATAATCTTCATACCAGCATATTTCCGACGATTCTCATCTTGAATTGATTCACTAAATTTTTCAATGTTTTCGGCAGGAGCCTGTAACGGATCGTAAAAGTTTGCAGAGTGTGGTGCCATGTGGTTTAGCATAAGAAAAAGTGGGGTTTCCTGGGAATGACTTTCAATAAGTCGGATTGCTTCTTCGGTTAATACGTCAGTACTAAGAACATCCAAAACACACATTTATGGTGACTTTAACACTCTAGCTTATCATTCATTTTGAGATTCATGCAAATTAACATTTTACCCATAAGAACCGAATACATTTCGTTGCACGCTAGAATTGCTCCGGAAGTCGTATCCCCAGCACCAATTTCCATCGTTGTCCTTTCCATCCATACTTATATGCGTGTAGTAATCCTGCTTTCCCAGCCAGTAGCCAAAGTGTGAGTCAAATCCCCTTTCTGTTGGAAGAAATTCTTGCTTCGAATGGCCCAAATGCCACTTTCCCACAAGATGTGTTGCATAACCAAACTCTTTCAGATAAGTCGGTAAGAGCTTCTCCTGCAAAGGTAATCCTCCTGCAGTGGCCCCTCTTATTACATAATGCTGGAGACCTGTGATGACAGAGGAATTTAATTTAGTCAACCCTGATTTCAACCCACCATAAAACTTTTTAGCGTGTTACCTAAATGTATTGGATGCTTTCCAGTCATTATAGCACCTCGTGTCCTGGCATCGAACGCAAAAATCATTAATTCAAAATTTTCTACTCTGCTTATGATTGCAAATTAATGCATTGCATGCACAAAACAACGGTAATTCAGTAATTGTAATTCATATTTACGGTGTACAGAGGGGAGATACATAGTAGCTATTCAAAATTATCCCATTAAAAGCCAGTGCGTCAATGTTTGGAGTCGGTATTTGGGCTGATCCGTGAAAGCTGAAATCATTCCACCCCTTTGAAAATAAATAATGATTGTGATTGGGGATATGTGATTAAACAAGGCTTTATACAATATTATAACGGTAGACATATAAAAATACTTATCATGAGCAAAATTTGAAAACTTTACGCTACCGCATCATCGGCCAATATGTAAATAATATTTGGTGGTCCTTTGTTTCTTTGATGTTGATTATGCTCATAATGATTATGTGCATGTCCATGTTCTTTATGAGAATGTGGAATTTTCATCCTGTGGGCATGATTGTGATGATTATGATGAGATGTCTGGGAATGTACCACCCCAAAATAGAACACAAAGAAACTGGTTGTGGTCACGAGCACGAACAGACGTCCTTGATTTTCCATCATGACTCTTTATTATGAAACACGGCGAATCACTAACAAAGTTTCAGTGTTTTAAAATATGTAATTTTGATTTGATGTATCTACCTAATTATAGGTTACACGGTAGAATTTTCAGACTACGAGCTCTCATCTTCACCTCTGGACCTCTCGTTAGTTTCTGCGACCATGCATCAACCACGTCGGTTTCAAAAGAAACTTCAATATAGTACTATTATGCAACTACATCTTAATGAATTACATACTTTTCTTGGGAGATTCATTCATTGCTTTTGTTTTTAAGTGGAGTAGTCTTTCATGGCATTGAACTGATGTTTGAGGACGGTGGCGGAACGGATGGATCATTTTTTAATATTGTCCATGTGTGCAGGTAACATTTCACCGGTGATGCTAGTATCCAACCAAATCCAGTGATATATAGATAATCTGCATGTGAGAATCTTGTTGGTTGATTCAAATTCCAGTTCTTCGGTCTTGTCAAGATCGAAACGCATCGCTGCCTTGCTTACCCAATCATACATTCGTAAATTACATATATCCATGTTCTTTGTACCAAAGGCATCTTCTTAAGTCGCATAACAGAGAGGATTTTAGCATCCGATCTTTTTCATGCATGTTATTTGGAAGTTCAAACTGGTAGTGCAAAAACGGATTTCGGTCAGTCTGCAGCGGTTTGGAACAAATTGTAATTGTATGATTTAGAGAGTTGATAATCTGATATCTGATGTTGACTTGGGTTCAGCAAAATATTATGGGTTCAATATTGGCATTTAAAGAATAGTTTTAGTCTCTGCGTTTAGCTTTGCTCGCTTGCGCAATCTGTCGTAATTACATGTGTTGTGAATACTGAATCTGTAATATTCATTTAATTCTTGTCGTTTGTAAAAAATGTTATTATCATACTTTAGGCATTTTTGGACCGGATAAGAATAGAAAATTCTCTAGAATATAAAAAAGACGCAAAGACACCGACGATATTAGACTACTAGATCATCCTTTTTTGCTGACTAACAGGTCACTTATTTCATCTGAATAAATGGCTTAGGTTCGTGCAAAAATACTTTGTTCTTACCAAAAGCATATCGCATGAATGCACTATTAGATGTGATAGATAAGCTGCCAACTACCACCACCTGTTTTGAAGATTGCTCATGCAGAAATTCCAAAGGAAGGAAGCAGAATGGCTAAAGGAAGTTGTCGTTTCATTCATCTGTCTGCATCATAAAAGGCAGAATGAAAATAGGCTTCGTTATGGCTTGTTTGCATTCAAGTTTGATGTTTTATTTTCATATTTGGATTGCAATTACAAAATATAAAATCTTGGTATTAATGAATGGACTGAAACACAGAGGTGAGATGAACATACAAGGATTCAAAATGCAGCGTTTCCAAACCTAAGTAATATATTGTATACCAATTTAGCTGTAGAAAAGAGTCATTATTTACAGAAAAGTAAGTCATTTTCATAACTCAAAGAAAAACAATTACAGTGAAATAATGTTCCTTCCTTTTTTAAAGTGCAGAAATAGTGAATTTATATTATCATAATAAATAGTTAACAATAATTATACGCTTTATAAACCTGATGCGAGCTACATTTCATACAAATCATACCATACCATCAATCATATAAGTTTAATTCAGTCAAAAAGTCATGGCCATTGGTTAAGCTTTATGCTTTAAAGTTACATGAAAATAAGTTAGGTTTACTGCGTGTATAAAATGTAGCAGAGGGTAGTAAGTTAGCGTAAACGACTGCTTCTTACTCCGGATACAGCTACAAACGGCCTGTTGACCCAAATCGGTGTGTTGGGGTTAGAATTCCATACTCTATTTCTGTGAATTCTAAAATGATAATCATGCCCCGGATTGTCACTATTAAAATCATTTTGATGACTACTATCGCGATACTGATGGTTGTTATTTTTGCTGTATCGTTGATGAGGACGCGAGGAAGGGGTTACTTTTGGATATGGTGTAGTTGGTGGTGGAAGCACAAGATTATGTATTGCCCAGTGGGAAGGATGAGATGGCCTTTGATGTCCAGGAAAACCCTTTGCCGAACGAGAAAGAAAAGAATGAATACAGAGAAGAAAATAGTACGTTAGGAAATAGATCCACGTATTTTAAGATGAAAGTGACGAATCAATTGTAATATCCAGCTCAGATTTATATTCAATCAAAGTGTTAACACTAACCTTTAACCACGTGCAATCGACCATCATGCGTAGTTGTAGACCATCATTCAATGCATTATGGCAGTGCAAAAATCCCGTTTACAAATTGAAATTAAAATGAGTGACATTGCAAATGTGTTTGGAAAAGCAAAGGTGATTGGTGATTTATTATGGTTGGTGATGATAATTATAAATCCGACAGTTATGATGATTCAAATGGTTTCGTCAGATTCGTGCAAACACATTATTCCGTCAGGCTGTCAGGATTTTATGGGGGAGGTATGGTGCTGACAAAAGGGATAATATTCATAAAGCATGAATTTGAAGGGTACGGAAGGGCAAAGCGTGAATCTGTGCTTTGTTGGTGGAATAATAAAAGTGCAGTGTATGTTACATAAGAAATCAGTGATGGCCAAACCGATAAAACATTGCAAGTTTTAAAACAAACAAAACAATAAAAATCATCATTATTTACTAAAATTTGGCTTATTTTATATAATCCTGGCGTACATTTATAAACACCATTGTCAATTGCGTATTGCTGCTGAGAAAAATAACATCACTTTATAGTTTTTGACTGCTTAAATCATCACATAAAACTGAGGAAGATCAAGTGATTATGCCTAGGTATGCTGTAATGCGGTATAACATTGACTAAATATTTTTTTAACAAAATTTATGACGCGTTAGTAGGGAGTCTTTGATTTGATTGCTAGAATTGCAACAATGAAGAGGTAGAGACAAATTGCTAATACTGACTTAATGTTTGTGGTAGGATATACGATAGCTTTAACCTGTGCCTAGTTGCATAAATATTTTATATCACACGTGCATTTCATTTATACTAATAAAGATTCATTATAAGTGCTGAACATAAAAGTTTATGTTGAAGCTAATTAAATGCAAAAAACTAGTGCATCATCACATCATGGGCGTCCAAGGGCATTCATGCATTGTCAATAATACATTTCTACATATACACAGTAGTGTCACGAGCAAGTTCATAAATTTTCATTACTTTTTTATCCCATCTTAGGATATTTCAGTTCCCAAACTATTTTAAGCTGAATTTACAGAAATGCAATTCATCGCGGATTCAGGGGAGAACAAGGGTTTAGCGTCTATAGCCCAGAGTGCTTTTAGTGGTTCCATCATGTCATGCTTCATTAGTGTTGTATAAACTCTCATCACCTCGTCGTTACACTTATCATTGTTCAAAATTAGTTATCTATGTATTTACAAAAAACCTTTACCATAATTTTGCATTTGAAAATGCTATATTGCAGAGCTTTGGAATTCAGCTTTTGTACATACTCATACAAGACATAAAATGTGATGTGGTTCTTTAAAACTAAAAAACTTGGGAAGCAATACTTGCCGGCATACTCCTAAACAATTTTATCTGCAAAAAAAACTTGATAGACCAATTTGACTTGATTGCACCGATTAATTTTCACAGAACTAATCTACTGATGCACTTCCAACTTATGTGATGCAACGGTGGAAAAAAACACCTAATGTACACAATTAAATGCATGTACATTATCAAGGTATGTATAAAGATTGATAGGCTAAACTATATAACACAGATAAAGTTGGCAATTACATGCACTATGCAATTTGTGCATGCGCGTTTTAAGCCGACCAAAATTTTAGCTTTTGTTTTAGTGAAACTTTTTAAACATTCCGTGATGAATTAGACCCTCCATCATGCCATATATATTGTGTCATTGTGTGTACGAATAATTGTGCTAGTGATGGCTACCAGTTAAATCAGGTAGAAATAATTGAATAGTATGCATAAAGTTCCTGCTCCTACCCAAGAATTAACTGCGAGCCCATTCCCTTGGTTGACTGGATGTGATCCATGTTGCCCGGCTGGATGGAGATGGTTGTCATCAAGACTAGTTGTAACTAAAGTAGGAGGCAGGGAGTCAGTCCTACTCACATCATCATTTCCATCAGCTTTGTTAGCAGCAGGAACAGTTTCCCAATTAGTCCACACATTGCCATGATTTCGTGGAAATGCTTCCGGATGAGCCAGGCGTTTGAGAGGTCGAAGAGCAGTGCGATTGTGCTCATTGACTAAAAATTTTAGACGTTGTACTATAGTGGGATATCTATCAGCTACATTATAAAGTTCACAGGGATCTTCTTCAACGTTAAACAGACATGGTGTCTGATAAGGATTGCATGGGATTTGTTTCGTTGTTGTTTGATCACACGTAAACTCAGAAGCTTGCTGCATTTCTCCCATTTTTGTAAGATTTAGTCTGATTCCAGAATATGCCATAGCTTTTGCGGCTGTGCTGGAAGCTATTTTTGGCACAAGTAAATTAACATGAGGAAGGCCATTCGAACGGCCTGATGGTCCATACCAGAAATCCCAGATTCCTCCACCAAGATCACTGGTACTCGTATTTCCTGTCAAGGTAGAGGTCATGAACAAAAACGTTTCATTCAAAAGTAAAGTTATGCCAGCACAATAATACATTCTCATTGTCATTGTCATTTAATAACTCTGCATTTACGTAAAGCAAAACATTGTCATGCTCGAGACGTCAAAAGCACGTTGCATGATGTTCGCATGCATGAGTGAGTTTTGCGTGCAGAACAGAGCAGAAATTACTTAATTTTTGCTTAAATCTTTGGAAAATTTAAGCTTTCCATGTGATCATATTGCAATCGCCGTCAATCGCATGACAGTACCGCAAGTCATTTCTCTACATCTTACCTTGAATCAACTTCCATGGTCCTTCACGCACAGCCGAGTTGTTGTAAATGTCATCAATATTGTAAAGAAATGATGTTCTGGGGGAAGGATGACCTTCTGTAAATGTTTTCCATAAACTTATGCCGTCAATATCACGGAGACTTCTCACGTCACCCCCTACAAATATAAAGATGCATAGCAGATTTTAATTAGGATTATGATACACATATGTATGTGTATACCCATAAAGTTTTATGACATTTAAACCAGATATTCAGTTCAACTTACCGCTTGCTTCGTATAAAGTAGGCAACCAATCTTGAGCATGCATCATGTCTCTGGACACTCGGCTTTTAATGAACGGACTCCAGATTGTGGCAGCGACTCGAGTACCACCTTCCCACAAAGTATTTTTTACCTGTGTGGTAGCGACAATATTGCTGTTTACTCATTGTCATTGGCATAATCAATTGGTCGGGGAACAACGTTTATTATATTACCCCGCGAAGAGGCCAGTTGGAACTATGGTTGAGATCAAACCCTTCCGGGGCACCTCCATTGTCACTTGCAAATACTATGATAGAATTACTCAGCATCTTTTTACGCGATAATGCTTCAATTATCAACCCTACAGACTCATCCAATTTGTCCACCATGCCTAGAATGAAGTTCAAATATTTTCAAGCAATAAGAACGCCCAAAGCATTTATATGATACCCATTATTGCATTAAGTTCCATCGCCAGTAGGCCCGACATCTTACCAGCATATTTTTGACGATTTTCGTCCTTTATCGTTGATTTAAACTTGTTAACGTTATCTTTAGGTGCTTGCAAGGGATCATACGAGTTGGCAGAATGTGGCGCAATATGTGTTATCATTAAGAACATTGGTTTATCATTTGGCTGGTTATAAATAAGTTTGATAGCTTCATCTGTAAACAAGTCGGTACTAAAAACACCACAAATTATCATAATCTTGTTGTTGTTCATGCAGATTCAACAAAAGTACCCAGCTATGCAGGTATAATTTACAGGTTGTTACTGCATTAAATATAATTTTCCCAAGCCCATCAAAACTTATTTGCAAGATTGCAGGTTTGCAATATTACTTACTCGTATTGTCCAAAAACACCGCGATGAATTTCTGTGTTGTTTCTGAAATCATAACCCCAACATCCATTTCCCTGTCAAGAAGTACAAAACATTGCAATGTACATTATATTTAAAACGCGTTCATATGTAGTGAGAGATATTCGGAGTCAGAGTCGGAACTTGTTATTTGATCGCGGAAAGAAATTGGTTAGTCGTTCACATTCTCGATTAAATCGGATGGAAAATGCATGTTTAGATAAAAGCATCTCGGAAGCCGAGGAAGTTTATAGAAAGGATATCCTAATTAATATGAACTTACGTCAGAATCTTTCCCATCAACTGAAATATGGCTATAGTAATCTTGTTTTCCAAGCCAGTAGCCAAAATGTGAATCAAAACCTCGGTAAGTCGGCGTAAACTCCTTTGCAGAGTGTCCAACTGGAAGAGAAACAAAAGATATGGATCTCTAGAATCTTGAATGTCTCACAAACAGCTTTTTCATCCAGAAATTATCTTTCGTCATTGCATGAAAATTGGGTTCATAGACTTACGATGCCATTTTCCGACAAGGTGTGTGGAATAGCCTTGCTCTTTCAGGTACTGCGGGAGCAATTTCTCACTGAGGGGAAGACCCCCAGAGGAAGCTCCCATAATTACATAGTGTTGCAAACCTGGAAATGTTCAAGGTTTTAATAAGCAGGTGATAATTAGCGACTGGATACAAGTTGGGCACAAAAACTTGCTGTAACTTCCTCTTTTACATTTCAAACTATATCATACGCAAGCAATTATTGCACTACATCTATAACTGACAAAATCTAAATATCACTCTTTCATACCTAAGTGTATTGGATGCTTTCCTGTGACAATGGCAGCTCTTGTGCTGGAAGCAAATGAACGATGAAAATTGTATACACATTTGGGAATTGGCATGAATGAAGTATTTTTAACGGCTTCACAATGTATGGGAAACTTACGGAGTACACAAAGGTGAAACATAATAACTATTTAAAACAATGCCATTTAAGGCTAAAGCGTCTATATTTGGAGTGGGTATTTGAGGTGAACCATGAAAACTAAAATCATTCCAGCCCTGTTTAAAAATGGAAAAATCGTTTTAAAATATTTGAACTATGTACACATTTACACAAAGTTTGATGAGAACAACCGCATATATCACTAACGTACCGCGTCATCCGCTAAGATGAATATAATATTCGGAGGCTTCCTCTGTTTTGTGGGTAAATCACTAGACACTAAAACTGCAAATAATGAGATCACTTTGAACACCGGTAATGCACGATAAAGAAAGTGTGAACGCTCCATGATGAGAACAAGATGATTCGATGGGTAAGGCAAAAGTTTGGTTTATTCACTGTCACCACACGTCACTTCAGCATTACTGCTGCCTTTTAGTGTTTTAGTGTCCACAGTTAGAGATTTAATTAATCGAATTATATGAAGTATTGGATTGAAGCCTGAACTGGAACTATAGTCTTTAGAATAACAGAGTTAAATTAAGAAGCGTGATGGAATTGATATAATTTATCGTAAAATGCTTCTTCACACGAGGAGTATGCTTGCAATTTGCATGCGTGAATGCGTCTAATGAAAACAAAGATATAGAAAAATAAATAACACCTTGAACTATACAAATCCAAGATTTTGTACAATATTTTTTATCTTTTATTGTTTTACTCGTTGATCTATGCTGCGATGTACGTAGCAATTACATTTGAAGACGAACTCGCCCTAATCTTTCAATCTCTTTTCCGTGCTTGAATGAATTTCATGAAAAATTTAACGTACCATTTTTATATAAGCTTTTGCAATGGCATTAGTTAAATAAAATTTGCGATAAGAATAAGAGGCATAACACAATGCTTTTGACAGATACGCTCATGAATTGACAGTAAACTAACAAAAAAATCTTATTGCTGCTTCAGCATTTTTGTATTTTAGTCTTTCACACTGAACACTTTTCAACAGAGAGTATAAACCTGAATTGTTGAATGTTACGTAAGATAAGCGAAACCACACAAAATAGCAGACAGGTAATTGTAAGTACTAATAATAGAAAGAAGTTTATGTTTATTTATTTGTGACAGTCAAAAATTCTAAAAAGGATGAGGAACACAAGACTGATCTTTATATATTATTCGCTGACAGACGTATGAAAAATAACTTTTGCAAAGAGTGGAATCGGCAGCCAACAAAATCGACAAGACAATAGCAGCAAAAGCGAGATTTTGTGTATTTCCTCCTTTAATTTATAGCCGTTGTTTGTAAGTAGGTATGTAAGCCAGAGAGCAAAGACGCTCATTTCATCAAATTACTTTGTGTTCATTTTCTCATTGTAGTCACCTGTAATGTTCACATAGCTATAGAATATTTTAGCATACGGCTTATCCTTATCAAAATTCATCCCATAGATTATACAATGCACCCAGAGTTTGCGTTTTTATAAATGACTTTTTACCATTTGAATATTGAATTATTATTTATAGCTGAATACGGACTAGCCATCATCATCTAACACGAAAACCTGCAAACTTACTAGTTAAAGGTGGAAAATATGTGTTGAAAACAGGTAAGCTGTTGAAAGGTAAAGAATATATGTGTCTATATAATTCGCAATTCGCAAATGCCAACTACGGCGAAAAACAATTTAAGACAATACAGGTGTATTCTCAGCAAAATATGAAGCATGTTGAAATTTGCGTCAGGAGGTAACAGAGCAGCATCGTTAACGGTTGTGCGTTCTTTCCATGTCTTTATATTGACTATAAGTTTGCCAGAATATGTTAATGCTAACTCTTCACTTGTATTATAACAATACAATAAGTGGTTTACAGTAGAACTCGGTTCCAGACATGAATCTTCTTGTCTGATTCAGCTGGGTTTATGAAATTCGTATCATGAATCATAAGTCGTTTTATTCCCTAATCATCTTTCCACACTTGTTCTCCTTCGCAGTACTTTTAATTATTGTGGAAATAAAAAAATGATGTCGAAAAAGATTGATGTGTAAACAATAATACTAAAATTGAATACTCTGCGTAACATTTTTAGTGATGTAGAGCATTGATAAGTCATTCAGAGAGTATATAATATACGTGACTTTAGCAAAGAACCAATGTTTTGATACTATTATGATTTCCAGGAATAGAAAAAAATATCTAACATTATTCAGTACTTTATTTAAATTCACATGCGTTAGAGGTTCTGTCTATATGTTTTATGGCATTTTAGATGCTTTTGTGCTTCTGTGGAGTCATATCATCATAACTTATAGTGCCTCCACGCCTACATTACAACAGACTTATTGCTGTCTGGATTCATTAAGGAAGGGTAATAATACACTCCAGATCCATCATGCAAATCCAATATTCGAATTCAACTGGAACTGATTACAATCACCACTCAACACACATTTTACTGTGAACCCACACATAGTTTTTTGCAGACTAGTTCAGTTGAAGCTGGTATTATACTTGTTTGAGCATCAAATTCCACATTTTTATTAGATTCATGATGTACGAAGCGAACACACACACACACACGCTATTTTGTATAAAACTTTGATTCCTTGATTTCTGTGTTCATTACCATCATTACATATTTTTTTCATGCAAACATTATAATATATCCGTGCTATAACTTGTATCGTGAAGCAGTCATTGGATAAAACATGGAACACTATTGTTTGCCTATTATTGTTGCAAAAAATTGACAGACAGCTGCAGCTCTAAAGCATGTGTGTTTAAGATTATTTTGACATTTAACTACCTTCAATAATTGCTTGATGCACTTTGGCCCTTCTGGGTTAAGTTATTTGCATTGGTAGCACGCATACGAATAGTAATAAAAATAGTGGTTTAGCGTGTGTGAACAGGTCTCCCGGTTAGAGTAATTTGTATTTGATAACATTAGGAAACATGCAGAATGGGGGCGTGGCTAGAGAGAATGTGTTAACATTGCCGGTATTACAGCATTTTGATTAGCATTTGAAATGGTTTTATTGAGAACCTGAGTATAAAAATATGATGAAAAGGTATTGCACATTTAGAATATAACAATAGTATGTAAAATAAACTGAATATAAAAAATATGATGGAAAGGTATTGCACTATGTATTTTGAATATAACAATAGTATGTAAAATGCATAAAATATGTGTCACACATGATGTAATGCATAAAAAATGCGCGTCGAAAGAGTTGCTTATGATGAGTGTTTAGAGAGCTTGAGTCATACATTTTCGTCGTTTGTATAGCACAGCTCTGCAGACCTGCTTATGAAACTTTGCTGGGTTGAGAGCAAAAAATCCAAAGTCTTGTGCAGCGTAGTTGTACCACGGCAGAGAAGTAGCGGTGGTCTCCATCCTGCACAGCAGCTTGACTAAAGTTTCTTTTGGTGTTTCTTTGTACTGTAAGAAATTTTAAAAAGCACATTACATTGGGATGAAATGAGAAAAATGCGGACGGGCATTGGAACGGCCGTTCGCAGCTCATGTATAACTGCTAATAATTGCTTACATTTTTATCGCAAGTTGTGTTACTGGAAACGTTTGCAAAAAGATGAAATGGCACACGATCAAATGTATCATATTTCACTTTCACAGGTGAGGGTAACGTTCTTGTTACGTTACAGAAACGTATTTTTTCGAGCTCTCCGCAAGCTTTGGGATGACGTTTTGCTGGGTTAAGTTGAAGGAATGCTGATTCCGTTTTTCCAATGGTTTCATTGTAGATGAGATGATATCGGTTGAGTGAGCAAAGGCAGCGTAAATAACGAAACTCGGGAATCTACAAAATTTATGCATGATTAATTGAATGATTTGTATGCTGATGTTTTTTAATTGACGTACCATGTGTAAACACTTGGCGTTTTCTGGCACGAGTGAAAACATTTCGGTGGTGGTAAAAATGTTGGAGGGATGTGGAGTAACACATGGTGGATTTGTTGTTGGCCTACTTTCTCCATGCTCTTTAACTTGATCAGAAAGAAAGGGAATTGGAGTGGTGATGGAGCCGTTGTATAGATCCCAAAAAATGGTAGTTTTTGGTGTGGTAGAAATTACTGAAACTAAAATTTATGCACTGAGTAACATATTTATGCACTGAAAAATATATTTATGCATTTATCTAGCTGATTAGAATATGCAAACCTTCTTGAATTTCATTGAAGAACTGGCAATGTGTCAACTTTTTGGCAATCGAAAGAATATTTGCACTGTGTGATATCTTTTGTGCGCATATTGACACCCCATTTCTTAAAACTGCAAATTGACAGTTTTCGGAAATGCAATTATTGCATGTATTAATGTTTGTGCATGCATATGCACATGCAATTACTGAAAAAACTTTCAAAACCCACATTTTGACGATGAGAAATATTTAAGGGAAAATGGCGGATGTTTATTGCTGGAAGATAAAGAGAGTTGTGAGATTTCTTTTGTCTCGTTGAGATGCTTATGAGGTAATGCTATGCATAGCAAATGCGGAGAAAAGATGACAATGTTTTTAGATATTTTTATGCATGGACTTGTACTAATTTTTGGTGCGTGCTACTACTCCAAACCATTTTATTACTGATGAGATGGTGAGCCTTTGTTTTTATGCGTTAAAAATGGAGTAAGCGAGCCATGTAAAATAAATGCAGAGGATAAGTATTGCAAGTATTGATGCTCAAATATGAAATGAAGATGAGATTAACAAGGTTGAGTAAAACATTTTGACAAAAGAGAAGCGAAGAATCTAGTAATTCTTTTTGAATTCTTTATTTACTTGTGCAAATATATTATGTTACAGGCAGCACACACACTTTTATCTGCGGGGAAAACTACTAAAAGCTAAAAAACCCGCAGAAGCATTACAAATTTGCCCGCAATTACGCGTCAAGTGTGTCTGGGCCCTGTGCTGCCAAAATTTTGAACTTCGTGCAGGTTTTTTTTGATTTTTTTATATTATTTTTTGGAAGATTTTTATTTTACCTGTTGACGAAGATGGCTCCGTTATGCAGGGCATTCAGGCTTCACCCTCTGCTCGTTTTCTTCATCCTCACTAATGAGTAGCTTAAGGAGTCCACAGAAAAGCTGGTGTGAAAGGCTCATTTGGGGACCTGTCCATGTGTATGTTTCATCTTCGAAATTTTTAACCTGGAGAGGAGCTAGTTGTTGCCATAGACGGATTGTGATGCGGCTGTCGTTGTTATAAAAGAAAGGTCGTGCCTTAAATGAAACAAAATTTTACACTTTAGCCCTTCTAATTAAATTGACATATAAAATAGCCTAAAACATTTTACTCACTTTTATGACGCCACTTTTTGATGTTACGACACAATCTGCGTTCCAAAACAGAGGGGATTTGTAATTGTGCACGGGGAAGTGCCCAAATATCTCCTCTGGGGAAGAACGTTGGAGTTTAAAGGCAAGTGGAAGCAGCGCGTTTTCAAGGAGGTCGTGCAGTTCCGAGATGGGAAATTTGATGATGCTCCTTGTCTCCTTGGGTGGTGCGGAGTCCCCTGGTTTCGGTTTCAGTTTGGATATCCGTTGGATAAATATCTTGTTTGTTTTGTCGACTGGGTCAACACACGAGCGGACAGCCAGGAACCGACCGATCCGTTTAGCGCTCCAGTGGGCAAAGAATTGGATACTATGCTCTGGATTGCTCTGAAATAGAGTAAACATACATTTTGGGTTTGAATTTTTTAATTTATGTGGTCAAATATATATACCATTAAATATGCATACTTACAATTAAAAAATCCTCTTCCGAGAATGATTTTAAGTGATCAATAAATTCCTTTTTGTCCTTGCTGGAAAGTGGTTCCAATTGTTGTGGGATGGGGGAAATGTTGGATTCTCTAAGAGGGGAAGGAAGCCTGTTCTGATGAAAACTTTGGGGAGTTCGCATAAACGAGACCTCGATATCGCTGTCACTGTCACTGGAGAGGGAGAGTTTGGGGCAATTGGAAATCTGGTGTGCTCGTGAGCTGATCTGCTTCTGCCTCGTCATTTGAACCGATCGTCTGTGATATCCGGGAAATGGCTCTGTTTTGTCCGAAAAGTCGGACAATTCGGTGGAAGATCCTTCAATTAACAAATATTATATGCATAAATTCTAGAGCTCACAATAATATTGCATGAAATATTTTACTCTCAAAGTAAATGATACATAAAAACGATAACGTACGTGGTTGCGTAGCCATTTTGTCGCGCTGAAAGTGGTAACTTGAAGATGATTGAGTAGGTGTCAGTCTCATGAAGCTGTAATAAAAATAGTAAAACGGTGTGAATTTTTACAACGGAATTGAGACCGTTTGAAACGTTTGTATGTCCTAGTTTCTCTTACCTTTTCGCTAGGGAGTTGATGAGATCACGGAGAGGGTAACGCACAGTAACACTGCACAACGGGCAAAGGTGGATTCAATTCTGCCGGCTTATATACTAAGGTTCTGGAAGGCAGTGACATCATTTGCCATAATGCTTTCATGCGAAATGGCAGTCTGTCCGCGATATTTCTGGCAGAATGAGAAAAACCAGTTTGATAAGCCCAAGAAATATTATATGAATTTCTTGGGGCTGCAAAAAAAGCATGTAAAAATACGGATGGTACTCCACAAAAAGGCGTCGTACTTGAAAATGAATGATGAGCAACATAGGTACTTGGAGAAATTCAAACGCATAATTTTTGAATCAAATCAGAGACCATGCCTTGTTTTGATTAATTCTGCTGCTGGGACAGGTAATTTGCATACTTGTGTAATTGATTGATCTGTAATCTGTATTTTAATTGCACATTTTTATTTCAGGCAAGACCTTTTTTTTATCTATGTGTGCTGCCGAGCTTACGAAATGCAAATTGCAATACAGGCTCTGTACGTATACTGGTTTTATGGCGGACCAGTTGGCTTGCGGAACAATTTTTTATTTGATTGGGATTTGGGATTGTGTGAAGCCAACCGCAACTTTAATTGACATGCCGATTCCTCAGCGTGTGTTGAATGATTTTAAAAACGTAAAATTTCTTTTGATTGATGAGATGTCACAGGTAGGGGGAAAGCTTTTTTATGTAATTTCAGAAAGATTAAAACGCATAAAAAAGTCTACTCTCCCATTTGGTGGGTTGTCAGTAGTCATGGTGTCAGATTTCTCTCAGTTAACTTGTATTGGGGATATACCTTTAACGACACCAATAGAAAACGTGCAATGTCAATATGCAAGAAGTGGGCTACTTTTATTTCAAACTGCTTCTTACCTGTTTTCATTGAAAACACCTGTTCGACAAAGTAGTGATCTCAACTACTATAACATACTCACTAACATACGCAACAAGGCTGCTCTGAAGTCTGACATAACACAACTTTCAAGTCGTCTAATAAAAAATGTATCATCAGAAGAATTGGATTCATTTAAGCATGCAATACGCGTCATGAATAGTAATGATGATATTGAAGCATACAATATTAAATATGTACTAAGCCTTGGTGTTCCTATAAAAAGAGTGCGAGCAGATATGAGACCAATGTGTAATGTTTGCATAAATTCTTATAAGGATTTCTTTGTGCCAGGTGTAGGTAGCAGACTTAATGCAAGAATAACCAGAAACATTAATTATTTTTATGGGCTTGCAAATGGAACACCTTGTCAAATATTACAAGGATATTGGGATGAAAACACTATACCGTCATTTATATTAATTGATGTGCCCACCTGGCGTGGTGTAGGGCTTGATGGTAAGAAAACTGTATTACCGTTGCCACGTCTGACAGAAAAGCTTTTCTGTGTTCATAAAAACATGTACCTAAGCGTTTCATTTTTTCCATTGCGTCTCAGTTATGCCACAAGTTTTTACAAAATTCAAGGATCCACTTTAGATAAGCTTGTAGTTGATTTGAATGGACATTTTAATTACGACAATCGATCATATACAGGTTTGAGCAGAGTACAAGAGTTAAAACAATTACTTATTCAATGCGACAAACCTTTAGAATCTTGCTTTCCTCCGATAGAGTAACTCATTCAATCATGGCATTCAGTGCAGGAATAATGCTGCTCTTCGTTATAGCGCAATACAGGTGTGCAAGCGTGAGTGAAGTTTTGAAAAAACATGATGCAATCAATCATAGGCTTAGGAAATCCTTCTGCTGTGGAATTCGGTTACTTCGAAGAAAACCGGAGGATTCAATGCGATTTGACAACTTGTGGCCCATCGAGAATATTGACTATAACGAGGATGGCGATATCTATTGCACTTTGTGTGACCACTTGCCTTGTGTTAACGTCAACACAGAGATTGAATATGCATTAGGAAAGTTAGTAATTAATCGAAAAATTTCTAGAGCAGATTTAAACAAGCTGCGACCCCTGGCTCCACATGAAGTTGACATCTCCCCAGAAACCTCCCCCAATTATCTTCATCAAAATAGCGCTGGGTGTAGGTACGTAAAAAAGGTTATAGGCCATGAGTAAGAAATAAGATGCATCATTTTCATGATGGAATAATTTTTTTCTTCCAGCGGATTCATTATTAGAAATTTCCAAGACCTGGTTACGCAGCGTGACATTAATAACGTCTGGAGTGTGGATGAAGGCATCCCTATAACGGTTCCATGTGAGCATAAATCCAGATGCTCTCGCCACAGTTTGTCACAGTGGACAATAATTAATGGGATTTTTAAGGACAAATTAGATTTTAGTGTCTTAAATCTTTTTCAGGATAACTTTCCACTTAAATACTCATGCAGCAAGTATCATAATTTTAATGAGACAATTGTGTTTAGGAACAAAAAGTTCTGGCCAAAAGCCCCTTTTCCCACGTTAAATCCAACCAAAGTATTTATTTTTGACGATAAAACACTTGAGGACGAATTTTCATGTTTTCTTCCTGATGGCCTTTTTCAAAAGACAGACATACCTAAAGTATATGACTATGATGGCATAAGCCTACCACAAATAATTCCTTTTAAAAAAACTGATATCTATATATCAGAATACTACAAAGACATACTATCATCGTTTTGTCCTCTTGGAAAAAACGGACAAAAACGGACAAATTTAGCAAGAGCTGACATGGGATTATTGAACAAAAATCCCTACTGTCAATTAATTAGTTATAACTTCCTGTAAATGATGAGAACAGAGAGAGAACAGCTACAGTTTGTATTAGGCTATATGGTATTCCTTTTTTCACTAATTTGCTGCTCAAAAATATATGAAAAAATTATGTTACGTTGGAGGCGACGAAGACAACTTGACCTAGTTGCCTACTGGCAAAGGCGACCTTTACTGCCTATTCGAAATGATGATCCAGATGCATGGCGCAGAAGAGGATAACTCTGATGTGTTTTTGTAACAGATGGGCACCTGACCAACAACTAACCTCATTTCCGGCAAACTGCTGTGACCTGACAATAAGATAAAACCATTCTAAAACGCTATAATAAAAATGTCCGTTTCAATTCAAATTTGAAAAAGCACTTATTTTATGCATATACTACTTATCATATACCGTTAGATTTTGCTACTAATATTGTCCAGTAAATAGTTATACACCCATATATATTTTCCCAGTTGCACGTAAGCCCATCATTTTCTCACAGAGAGCATATAATCATGCATCATGATAATCTGCAAGCATTCTTGTGTGGGGCGTTGTGAGGTGTGCTTTGCAGTATTTTGTCTTCAATGCGTGAAAACTCGCTTCTACGTGTACTACTACATTTGCCCTCTATGCGATTTGAAAGCAAATCCATTCGGTGCATTTGTGAAAATTCTCGACGAAAACACTCTAGAGTGGCCCAACGAGGCAGCAGTGCTTTCACCTAAGAAAAAAGTAAGCAAGTCAAAAATCAAGCAAAGAGACAAGGAAAATTGTGAGCGGAGTTTAAGTAAGAAATTTAAGCAGAAATGTAGATCTATTTTAACCTTAAAAAATGAGAGTGCCTGATTTGTGTAGGAAAAGCATTTTTTATTGTAGAACTTGCAAAAAGTCTTGCTGTAAAGAGTGTAATAAGTTTGATCGATTTTGGATTGGTTTGTGTGTGCAGTGCACTCTAAGGAGGGACAAGCCATTGGCTTTTATAAAAATTAACGTATTATATACTAAACTGAAACGGGAAGGGCTTGCAGGTTTATCCTTGTCAGAGATACAATACATTCGCGACAACAAAACTTTGGAAAGGGAGGACCAGAGTTTGTTGGAGAAATACATGCCAGATTGCTTTAGGAGTGAACTTGAAGACCTTAAAATATTATACCAGGACAACGATGAAGATTGATAGTGATCACGAAAACAACTGCTGTAATTTATGTGGTAATGTGTTGTGTAACGCTTGTAAAACTGTGAGTATTGAGGATTCAAGTATTTGCGTAGATTGTGAGAAAAGACCATTAAGAAATAAAAAAACGCATGTGCTTTATAATATTATACGCCGGTGTAGGGACAATACAACATTAAGAAACAGATATCAGGCATTCGTGAATCTCTATCACACTACAGATGTTACGGAAGTGTTTCCCTATGATCTCTTGAGCTTCCTTCCTTTGAGATACTTCTGGTATAGGCAGTTTGATGAATTACTGCGACGTGATTATCTCACGCGTGAAAGGATTGACGACTTTGCTCCATAAAATGGAAGAGACTTCTAAAATCTCTCCCCAAAAATTTGACATCTTTTTACGCCAAATGGACTATGGACCAACAGATTGCTGACCCCCCATGGCCCTGCTTCGGTCTTCTTTAACCTTCAACTGACCCATCACATTAGCACCCAATACGAAAATTAGGAAATCCGTCAACCTATTAAGCAGGTAGGCTTTGTGCATAAATTAAATACTCTTGCATTATTCTTTTATTCCGACAGATTTGCAACGGGGCAATGTGCTAAATATCACAACTATACCTACTTTATTTGTTTTTAGGGGAGCCCTCTACTTCTTTATCACAAATTACTACTCTCAAAATGAGTCGCTTCTAAAAAAGTAATTATTTTATGCTCCGCCCATTACGAAAACTTGTGCTGCTCTAAATCTAACCCCAAAAAATTGACAAATGCCAATTGACCATGGACAATCGGATTGCTGACCTGCCCTTGACATGATTGGTCTTCTTTCAATTTCAACCCACAAATCCTGTTTTTAAGGAAATTGCATTAGGAAATGACATCAAGCTATTATGTAGGTAGCGTGTGTAAATTTATTACTCAGACAGATACTGGTATGAGACAATTTGCTAACAATCATAACATTAACTTCTTTGCTTGTTTTTAGGAGATCCAACAACTTAACTTTCAAAAACGACCAGTGTCAAAATGAGTCGCTTTCTAAAAAAGGTAATCTTATAATGCCCCATGTATTGTAAAACTTGTGCTGATGTGAGCATATCATATTCATGGAATTTTTTCATTCTTTTAGCTGGCGTGCAACATCCTTGGGTGCACGTTCACTACAGACAACGTGTACGAGCTGCTGTCACATGTCTCAAAACATTGTTGCAACGGATGCGGAGAGCACTTCCTATTAAGAGAACATCATGTTTGTGAACAACAGCCAGGCTTTTCTGGAAGAGGGCGCGACCAACCTGACTTGACTGGGATTTCAATGCAAAGGCTCAGAATTGCACACGCTGGAGCTCTTTCTACTTTCTTTCACTCATTTGAAAATGACAATTTTATTTTAATGTCTGACGCAGTCGACAGTATTTACGATGATGTTGAAAAATTATGCATAATTTATGTGAATCACTTTAAAAATATTAAACTTCAAGTTTCTTTTTATCTAAAATTAAAAGAGAACAAAACCGGCATAATTATTAAACGGTATTTTCATTCCGTGTACATAAATACATTTCATGCAAATTTTATACAGCCGAATCTAGAATTTTCGATAAATTACGTAATTTCAATAGTAAATTTATTTAGATCATCAAAGTCTGGTTATACTGTGTTGAAATGCGAAACATTTTTGATTTCTTTTGCTGCCACGAAGGCTTCATCGGTGGGTTCATATCTCCCTCTTCCTAAACCTATTCGTGGTAGGAGGGGCTTACTGTCTATTCGAACATCAGAAACTAATAACTGTTTTATTCTCTCCGTCATTGCAAAACTTTATTTTGATAGATTTAGGCTTTCTTCGAATCCCAATTTGTCTTATAAAGAAATGAGCACTTCACAACGGCAGCATATACGCAGAACAATGCAGGAGCCAAAAAGTTACATAAATATTTTAACTCTTATAAGAAACAATAACCTATTGAAACTTGACGGGTTTTCTGGTAACGTAGAAATGCATACAATAAAATACTTTGAATACCTTAACAACATTTCTATCAATGTTTACACATACAATGATGATGACAATAAAATATGGCCTCTACAATTAACAACAAAACGAGCCGATGAGCACGTTGACTTACTGTTAATAAGAAAAGAACAATTAGATGAGCATACTAAAAAATTATACGCAGGAAGTGAACAACATTTTGCATTAATTTTTGAACCCTCGAGTTTTTTCGCAAACGGATGTAATTACCGAAGATATCTTTGCAAATTTTGCGCAAATCTGTTCAGCCTTAAAGCATTTGCTCAGCATGAGTCAGAGTGCCAAGCAATAAATGAACTTGCAATGGATTTCCCTAACGATGCCACTTGTAAATTTAGAGAATGGTTTAAAACGATGTCTAGTCCATACAGACTTTATACTGAGCTGCTGACATGTACCAATGGAAAAACCCATGATGTTGTGGCATGCGGGTTTTATATGATAGGGTTGGGACCAGAACAGAACATAGTTTTTAGTCAACAATTTCTTGGGGAAAATGCAATTCAACAATTTCTTGCAGAATTGGCGTTTGCAAGCGATTTATTGCTTGATATGCAGCGCTCAAATCACTACCCCCTTCTTACTACACATTCTGATTTTATAGCAGCAGAAAATGCTACTCACTGCGAGTCATGTGGTTCTGGTTTTGGTATGGAAACTCCTAGAATGCACCATTGTCATTACAGACCAGCAAGTAGCATATACAGGGACCCTAACTTGCCAAATAATATACATTTTTTGTGTAACACGTGCAATTTGCAACTAAAAGCTCGCGATTTTATTTATGTGTACTTGTTTGGAAATCAAAAAGTTACTTTTAATCTTATACTCGAGGGAATGAAAGTAAATTTAAATAGTAAAATAATTTTAGTTCCACGCAGAAACAGTGATTATTTGTCTATTCAAATCCCGTCCCTCTATAGAATGACTGCACTTGAAAACTTTTTCTCAGATTCTATGCATGATCTTCTGAAAACATACAACAATGAAGAATACAACAAGTTCTTTCGTCATTTTAATCAATTGTTTCCAAACTCTTTGGCACCATATTATTTTCCTCACAACTGCCAACTTGAAAAAACAACAGAGTTACCTCCTCGTGAGAATTTTACCGATTTGCATGTGGGACGCAATCTGACTACTGATGAATACGGATTTGTGGTCAATTATTACAATGAGCATTGTAAAAACATGAAGAATTATGCGATGGCTTACATGAAGTTTAAAGTTCACGCAATTATTGCAATTTTTGAAAGTTTTAACTACTGGAGCCTAACAACATACAAAGTATCACCTCATCATGAACTCTCACTTAGCGGACTGGCATTTACTGCGGCCATGAGATATAGCAAGGCCGAGTTTGAGTACTGCAAGTCACCCCGAATACTAAAACACGTATCTGACAATCTTATCGCAGGAATAAGCCATTTGGCACAAAAGCATGCTCTTGCTAAAAGTGAAAGGCTTGGACATGGCATTGTAGACGACAGTGAACGAACTGAAATTTTAATGTGTGACTTAAAATCGCAATTTTCTCATTCGATGTGTCAACCTTTGCCATATATGGAATATAGTTTAATTGAAGATGTTGCAAATCTTGATCCAAATTGTATTCATACGCTTGATGACCTTGAGCACGGTTACCTCGTGAACGTAGATTTCCAGTATCCTTCGCATTTGAAAGCCTTTTCCGCAGACTTTCCATACGTTCCCGTACGTTCCCCCGTCATTTCTAATGAAATGCTAGATTATCATAAAGATATACATGAGGCAGCAACCACTGTAAAATTAACTCACGTAGTTATGACACAGCACGACAAAAGTAATGTACTTTTGCATTACAAACTTCTACAGTGGTTTTTGCAAGCCGGCATGGTCGTGAAAAAAATAAACTATATTATCAAATATAAGCACAAGGAGTGGCTTAAAGCCTACGTTTTATACAATTCAAGATTAAGGCACGATTCCTCCACAAATGTCGAGAACAATATATTAAAGCAAATGAATAACCATTTATATGGGAAACTCTATCCTTGTACAAGTAATTTAAATCTTAGGTTTTGTTCAAGCAGAGCCGAATGTGAAAAATTCACATCCCGAAGTGACTTTTCAGATGCTTTAATACTAAATGAAGACTTAAGTCTATTTTTCTTCCGAAAACGAAAGAAAACGTATGATAAAAACTTACTTGCAGCTTTTGTGATCCTTCAACACTCGATGCTGAATTATTATCAAAAAATATACACAATCAAGCATTTCTTTGGCCCAGACTTGCGAATCATTGCGGGTGAGATAGACTCTATCGTTGCAGTATACAGAGATAAAAATCGCGATTTTATTAGTAAACTTAATAGTTTAAACCACATTTTTGATTTTTCTAATCTGCCCAAATCGCATCCATTGTTTACAGAACGCAACAAGTATGAAATAGGAGTTTTTAAATTGGAATATGAATTTGTACTGGAATTTGTAAAAATTCGTAGCAAAGCCTATTGTGTTCGTGCCTTATGTAGTTGTTGCAAGAACGAATCTGATGGTACAGAAATTTGTAAGCGTTGTAAATATGGAGAGTTTGTTGTTGCCAAAGGTGGGTCACCAAATTCAACATTTTCTTCCTATATGGAAGTATTAAATAGAGAGAAAGAGACATTTCACGAGTATTACTCAATTCGTTCTCGAAACGAACGGATAATGCTCGTTTCAAAGAAGCGAAAGGCTTTGTCTCACTCTATTGATTTGAAACGCAAGTGGATTTCGCCCACAAACTCCATTCCATTTGGTCATGATGGAGGACATTGCGGACCTGCGACTTCACGCTCCTTGCAGTCTGCAAATCCTGGGATATAGTATGAGTGGGAAGTCGACAATATGTAAAAAATTGGTTGAAAACCGACATAGAATTTTCACGGAGTGCCCAGAGTTAGTCATCTGGTTATATGCGGAAGAGCAGGAGATACATGAAGAACTGCGGCATCGAGATGACATCATCTTTACAAAAGAATGGGACACAATCAACGATTATCTTGGAGGGGATAAATCCATCATGATTATATGTGATGATCGAATCACATCAATAATTAAAAACAGCACGGATATTTTGAGTATGATGGTCCAAAAGACACACCATTTCAATTTAGTTTTTGTGCTTGTGCTCCATGCAATCTTTGTGCCAAACTGTCGACTTGCCAATTTGCAAACTTCTTATCTTGTAATTACGCGGATGGTTCGAGATACAAGTTCGATTGTTCGTTTGGCTTTTCAATTGAGACCATTTGACTCGAAATTCGTCTATAATGCATATATGCACAGCGTTAACCGACACCCATTCGCTCATTTTTTAATTTGTCTTCATCCAAAGGACAATGAGTTAACACGTTACAGATCCTCACTCTTTTTCTGGGAAGATATCTTTCTATATAGGTCAAAAAATGGAGGACTTGCTAAAGAATTTTGATTTCGTCCTTAAGGCGGCGAAATCAAAGCCTTCAGACTTCACCAAGCTAATAAAATCAGCGACAGATGACGAAATAGCGACACTGTTAAATTGCCTCTCGGTTAGGCTGGAGCAAGAGAGACGACTTCCAACAAAGGAGCAAGTGATAATAAAACGAGCCCTGCGTGTAAAGCGCATTCGACACTTTCTTATCTCTAAATCAAAATACCTTGTGCCAATACTTCTGAGTGTTGTTGCAAAATTTTTACAGGATTTTTTCCTTTGTGTCTACGACTCGACTTAAAATGGAGCTATACAAGATTGTCCCTCTTGATGTCTACGCCAAATGCATGGAAATTAATGAGAAAAAGACACTGGAGGAGGAAATGAACGAAATACCTAAGGCGACAAGGAAAAAAATCGGACGTTTGCTTGAAATTCTTGAGGAGCAAGGTTTGAAGTGGGACAATTACGGAATTTCTACAACTCAACTAGGTGATTTGGAAATCGGAAGCGCCATTTTACCACTCGCAGAATATGCAATCAGGGGAAAGCAGAAGCCTGCTAACTGGGCAATCTTTGCGAACATTGTATCCATCCTAAAATACCCCAAAGACCTAATTTGCACAAGAGTTCAACCCGACATAAGAAAAGCACGCAGAAATGCCAAAACGTGAAATTTTAAACGATCGAATTCTTCACCGGGCATACCTAGACCCATCAAAACCCGGGAGTTTCTCAGGCCTCACTACGTTTGCAAAAACAAGAAAACTAAAAGATTTAAAGCGAGTTGAGGCGTCACTAGCCAAATTACCATCATTTTCAAAATTTCGGCCAGCACGTACGGTGTATGCAAGGCGTCCTGTGATTGTTAAGAACAGACTTGAGGTTGTTCAACTCGATTTGATTGATTTAGGGAAACTAAAGACGAAAAATCGCAACTTTGCCTTCATTCTTGTAGGAATTTGCGTTTTTTCGAAGTTTGGGGCGTGTGTCCCAACCAAAACAAAGTCTGCCAGGGATATGATTCCGGCGCTCACTGCCATCTTCAAGA
Source organism: Willowsia nigromaculata (assembly GCA_034700605.1). Classification (NCBI taxonomy): domain Eukaryota; kingdom Metazoa; phylum Arthropoda; class Collembola; order Entomobryomorpha; family Entomobryidae; genus Willowsia; species Willowsia nigromaculata. The sequence goes on from JAQIXX010000759.1 coordinate 38,339, forward strand.
AATTTAAGGGGAAAGTATTGTCAGCTGGTACAGACCACGGCCTAGAGTTTTATAGCAAGGAGGCGCAAGCTTTATTCAAAAAACTTGGAATACGCCACTTTTCCTCCTACTCTAACTTAAAAATGCAAATATGTGAGCGTTTTATTCGAACACTTAAAACTCGACTTTGGAAATGGTTTAACGAGAATCGCACATACTTCTGGCTCCCTGTAATTCAGAAGATATGTGATAGCTACAACAATACTGTGCACAGATCGCATGGCTTTAAGCCAGCCAGAATTAGAAAACAAGACCACGACATCATTCTTTCACGGCTTTACGGAAAATTTGCACAGAAACGCTTGAAAAAGCCAAAATATTCTACTGGGACGGCAATTAGAATTTCTGAGAAGCGCCTTGCTTTCAGAAAAGGATACCAAAGTCATTGGTCGGAGGAAGTCTTTTTTATCAAGTGTGTTCACACATACTGGCCTGAAATCAGCTATAAAATTCAGGACTCTCAGCTGATGGAGCTGAACGGAACATTTGTAGAACCCGAAATAACTCTTGCATCGCAGGAGACTACAGTGAATCAAGATGGAGCCTGAGGATGGATTCTTCTATTATCTCCACTCCAACAGGAGTAGGGAGACATTTCCGGGAAACACTAGCAGTTCATTCACGAATGTGCTCGAGAAAGATCTTAAACTGGAGAATTTTGAAGTAGGCCTTGTGTCACTATTCTATCACGACGATTTCTTGGATCAGTCTGAAGAACAGCTATTACCAGAAACAAGGACTGGGACTGCGTTTTTTGACATTGAAAAGTCCGAAAACCTTGTATGGATTAACGAATTGTTGACTTTAGAACTGAATATTACGAAAACTTACGACTATCTACCAAGTTTTATAACTGGGCTCAATCAGCACTTTGAACGATTTGGTGTCTTAGCAAAAGTGTTTATTCACTACGATTCCAATGGCGAACCTGTCTCGACCACTCTTTCGTATAATCCATCGTCTGGATACAGGCTGTACCTTGGAGAGCTTAGTAAAATTCTTGGGTTTACAGCTCAGGATTTTTTTATTGGAATTCACGAATCTGATATACCTATGGATTTGGCCGCATTTAATGCGCTTGGAGCTGATGCACAATTTAGAGTTGAATGTAGACGATGGAAGCTTAAAAAAATTGTGCTGGAACAACTTTACAACCCTACTCTGGATGACATTTGTGTTGCTATAACATCAGCGTGTGCCAAAGCTGGATTGGCTATTTCTGCGATAGCTAATGACGAGGATTCAACTCTTACAATTAGTACATTTACAGATGATAAGTACCTATCCTTATCTCCGTTTCTTTCACTGTATCTAAAGCTTCCTCTCCGCCAGCAATTTCAGTCGTCTACTACTGTAACAGTTCCGAGAAGTGTGATTAATCCTTATGAACCGCTCCAAACAGACTACTTAAGGCCGGATGACACAAGAGTGGCAGTCATTCCGACGAAAGTAATCGTGGAGTGTAGTCTGTGCCAGAAGAACTCATTTGAGCCAGTGCCATCGCAAATTTTGCGAATTCTCTCTCGAAAAGAAGGACGCCACGAAGTAGAATTTCATGCAAATCCAGTAATTTATTGCCCTGTTCAGAAATTCGAAACAAATTTAATCACTCTACGGCTTTTAGACGAAAATTTCAAGCCATTGCCTCCGCAAGATAGGCCAAGCTGTGCTTTGCTTCATTTGAAAAAGCAATGGCTGTGAAAGGCAGAGTAGTTTGTAACGAGAAAGGTTGTAAGCTTACAAAAATGGCGGCCTGTGATGGAAACTCTAGTATAGTGCCTTTTAAAAGGTACAAAAGAAAAAAGAAGAGTGCAACAAGACGGTCCGGAAAAGCATTTAAAGGTGAAGGGCGCAGGAAGAAAAGAGGCACTTCCAAGAGGAAGCTGAAAGGAGGAGGACGTAAAAAGAGGAGAACGAAGCGAAGATAAAATGGAGCGTGGGATTCAAACCCAATTTGCACCCAGGACTAGTCCTGGAGTGTGTAGAGACTTGGAGTACAACTCTCTTCCGTTAACTGAAATAGGCCAAGAGGGTGCCACATACGAAAAAATATATCCTCTCCATGGAGTAGACTCTGCTAATCCCCTGGAATTCATAATCGGCCCTAGCTTTTCATATACTGACTTGTCGAGTATATTTCTATCGATCACAGGAAAATTAACCAAGAAAGATGGTACAACAATATCCGCGTCAAAAGAAGCTCCTACTTGTAACTTTTTGCACGCACTTTTTTCCCAAATGGAGGTAGATCTGGCTTTTAAGCCAATTACCAGGCATTCCAATCACTACCCATATATTGCATATATTTCTAACACTATGCAAACGACTATTGGGGAAAAGAATGGTACACTTGGCTGTCAATTATACACGGAGGATGATGGAGACAACATTACTAGTAGTAACTTGGGTTATAAACACAGAAAGGCTTTTGCTCTTAACAGCAAAACTTTTACTGTGACTGGGCGGCTTGTTCATGGGATCTTTGAAAGTAACAAGTATATGCCAGCTCAAACTCGTCTCAGGATATCTCTACAGAGATCTTCCGATGAATTTAATATTGATTTTGAGGCATTAGGGTCAGGAGAGAAACCAGAAGTCACCTTTAAAATGGAGTCTGCCCATCTTTTAGTCAAGAGAATAGATGTCTCGGATCAAGTTAAGGCAGTGCATGATCAAATGCTGCAAAAGAATTCTCCTTTCAACTTTAACTACATGGACAAATCTGTACTTTCATATACTGTCAAGTCTGGCAGTTTAGAACATTTGTCGCCTGCTCTCTCAACGGGAAAGTTACCTGCCAGAGTTTATGTTGCCATGGTAGACACACGAAGCTTCTACGGAGATGCAACTGCATCCTATAGAACATTCAAACCATTCAACATTGAAAAGTGTATGATGGAAGTGGATGGCCAAGCTTTGCTGATGAAACCCTTGGAGATTAACCCAGCTACTAACGACTTTTACCTAGCGTATCTTGAGTCTCAATCTAGCTGTGCAAAATGGAATGGAATCACCCCTGAAAAATTTGGGAAAGATGCTTTCATTCTAACATTTTCGATTTTGCCAGGTGCAAAGGATGGTGTATTCGCCCAAAATAGAGAAGGGACACTGAGATTCTCAATTAAGTTTAAAGAAGGGCTAACTAAAGACATAAATATCATACACATGCTGGAGTATCAAACCATTCTAAGGTTAGACAAAGAGGGTGTGAGTGTAGAGACAGTCTAACTATGGACTCAAATGAAATACATCAGCTTTTGGAGTGCATTGCGAAGCAGCGCGGAGCAGGATTTTCAGTTTGCGCAAGTAACGAAATTAATTCCGTAAAGGTCACTTTGTTTCCCTTCTACTTGATTGCAAACACAGGACCACGATGGAGAGGTCAGCACTGGGTAGGATTCGTTTTCACAAAAAAACATCACGGAATAACAGTTGAGATGTTTGATTCACTTGGAATTGGTTTGAAAAACTATAAATTACCAATTAAGTTTGCTGTCCAAGAACAAAATTCTCAAAAAATCCAAGGAGATACGTCGGTTAAATGTGGTGAATTCACGCTTTGGTTCATTTACAAAAAAATTCAAGGATGTTCTACGCAGAGCTTCCTGCAAATGTTTTCCAGTAATTTTAAAGAAAATGATGTAATGGCGGAGAATTTTATAAGAAAACTTCGGAGAACTTGTATTAGAAGTAAGGTCTACTGTGAGAAAGCCTGTTCTATGTCGTGTCGAGCATATTCTGCGTGGCAATAAAAGCAGGGGAAGCTTGAAAATAAATTTCATTTGCAAGCGAGATGGCTGGGAAGAACCTCGAGTCGCTGGCATCCAATGCCAGAAAGCGAGCCGCTGTACCAGCGTATCCACAACGCTCATCCCCAAAGGACCTCATGGATCCATTTGCAGAGGGCAACCACCGCAAAATTTGCATTGACTGTCTATATGTTCATTGCAAAACTATCATGACGCTCTCATCTAAATCGGCGTCGAGTGACCTGATTCGGCAACTCTTTACGTCATTTTTGAGACAACAAGAAGCCTTTAGAACATGCGAGGAAGGAAAATCGATAATTAATGCAAACTCAATGGACTTTTCAGAGCTTCTTACTGTGGGAGAAAATGGTAAGTAATCCTAATGGGAAAGTAAACTGAAGGAACAAGAATGCTTATTGACCTACTTTTTTCTTGCAGACAAGTCCTCCCGAACAGAATTTGACTAGCATGACGTCAAAAAACGTTTTGCAGCTGTCGCGATGTAAATGTATTAACTTTTTTCAATTGTCTTGGCCTACTTTTTTGCAAAGTAATATTTAAGCGTGAAAAAGCGCGACCAACCTGTAACATGATATTCGTGAATGTAGGCTAACGCAAGATAAATTTTGTCCAGTCCAATTTTTAAACTTGTCAAAAGTAGTTCATCTTTTTTGTGCGACAGCTGTGAAACGTTTGGTTGGATTCCATTGGCTGATGGCTAAAAGGTAATACCTGCACCCCAACTTGAAGAAAGATGTTTTAATCGGGATTATCAGGTATTTATATCACTAGATTTTGCGGATAAGAAGTATTCTGAAGCCAGCCTTCAAAATGGCAACTTCAACTAGCACTGACGACGAAGACAGCAACTTGGGGAGCAGTTGCGATGAATGCGAGTGCTTTGACTTTGATCAGATAGATCCAAAGCTGCACAAGCAATTAAAACTTCAGGTTTCCAATACTTTGGAAATTAAATATAAATTTTGCTTGCATTGCTACTGGCTATTTTTTGAGTGGTTAGTAAAGATGCTCCCCAATCGTGATTGCTCTCAGGAAATCGTGTTCCAGAAAAAGGCAGTAAACCTTTACGAAAACCTGCTTTATCAGTATGCAAAATGTAATTCTTATCATAGGACCCAGTCTTCCTGTGCCGAGTGCTATACGACATATGTTCTTTCCCATTGGAAAATATTGGAGCGATTTGGTGGAAAAAACGCGAGCGGCTTCCCTTTCAATTCGCTGAGAAGTTGGAATACCCTGCGTGACTCTCTATTATTGTGCTCAGGAAAGAGCGACACAAGCTTTACAGAACATCAGAAGACATTTGAGTAAAATGTTGTGAAACCATTATTATTAAAAGTTATTGTTACCCGTCCATGAATGCCTAATCGGCTACTTCATGCTGATGAGCCGCAAATTACGGCGAAACGGGTGTTTTTAGGCTAAGTCTTCGAAAATGCATCACTGCTACCAAAAAAAGGCCACCAGAAATGCCATTCAATGGCTAGTTTCTGCTGAGAAGCAACAATAATTGCAAACGGCCATTATCGAATTAAAGCATGTAAATGTTACTGTTATTAGTGCAACTTTTCCCACATGATTATATAACTAAATGGCCTGAAACTACATTTAAATTTATTGATAGAGGCAATTAATCGCAAAAACCCAAATTGACCAATAAAACCCGGTAATGCCCATGCCCATGGGTTAAATTAAACCCTGTAGCATCTGTTTGAGTGATGATTTTTTATGAATCTGCTAACAAACATACAAAAACGGGATATCCACGACGACTACTAATTAAGCTTGTTCCGTACTCTCGATCGTATTTTCTTCCAGGCGTTTATTCTCCTTTTCCAGCCGATCACACCGATCCCTTAAAACTTTGTCGTTCTTTTCCAGCTCCAAAACTTTCCTCTCCTTCAACCTCAGCTCTTGCTGCAACTGACACAAATCATTTTCGAAATCCCATTGCTGGAATGGAGTTTTGTTCCTACATGATCACGAAGAAGAAGTCATGTCAGCACACCGATTTTGTGAATAATGAATGAAGTGCTAACAAGTGAATTATGAGACGGCCGCCATTAAGTGCATTTCTTCTTTATTACTTGTCTTTTTGAATAAATCATGATACACATTGGCAATCAGTGATACCTAAGTGTTAGGAGGAAAATATTTGAAAATGAAAATTATTAAATAACAGTTAGTACATTTTGTACTTCTTATTCTAATAAACGATAAAAAATATACATCGCATAAAAATTATTTAAATGACCCAGGATTTATTTTGCTTCATTCTATTTGGAATTTATTTCAGGAGAAACATATTGCATAATAAGTAGCTCGGCTTCTTTTCCCAAAGATTCCAACAGTCGTCATCTCTGTAACCGTAATAGTCAGCATCCACGTCTCGCATCAACTCCCTACGAGTTTTCCTTGGTGTCCAGAAACCTCCGGTTTGAAAAGCTCTCTAACACCAGAAATGCTAATAGCTGCTCCAAAATATTTGTATCATCAGTGGTAGTCGTGGTTGTTTCCTACTGAGTCGTTAGAGCATGGGGATGATGCATTCTAGTAGTCTGAGTTGGACTGAAAGTCTTCAGTGGTGGGGGCTATGAAGCAGGTTAGCTTTTGGGGGGGTCGGAGAGTTGGATGAGGAGGGAGGACTTCCTTTATCTGACTACCGGTGAATAATAAAATTAAATAATACAAGTCATTCATCAAAAACAGAATATTATTGGCCTGCAATGTAATATTACTGAGGAAAAATTGTAATCTACAGCTAGATGCGTAATACAGAATACTGTAATAAACACTGGGAATTGTTCGTCTCACGACATTTTTTAAAATGTCATTTCTCTGCATACAACATCTCCATCTTAAACCTTCATAAAAATACTATTCTGATAAAAAACAGAAACTTCATCAGAACATGAATAAAACGAGGCTCCTTTAAAAATTAAATTCTATTCACAGCACGTTTACCATAAAATTACGCAGACCAATAATAACTAAGGGTCAATCGAGATAAAAATTTAAATTAATCATTAAAATTTTTAAAAGTCGCTGGTTGTCTTAGCATAATGTTCCCTCCTAAAACTATCCGACCTGTATACTATTTTCTGACCTGTCATTTTCCTGCACCCGGACATAGGCACCTAATACCTACCACCTACACTTTTGCAAACTTGTTCATTGTACAACACAAAATAAAAACAGCGAGGAAACTATATACAAAAAAATACATAAATTCGGCACAGCACGGATATTTTTTGCACATTTTCTACATTTTTTGGCAGTGGTAATTTATTTATCTCTCATTTACTTCCCAATGGACACAGAAGTTGCGGACTGTTGTTGCTGAAGCCTGTGTAAAAATGCTGGTATTCCCACCGCCACCCCCCACCTCCATTTGACGGGGTTGATACTTGTCTTATTCAGCGCTGTGCTGCCTGTCGTCGTATTCGTATTGGTGTTGATAAGGGGCTTATTACTACTGTCATTATTCAGCGTGATAATTTTAGCATCAGTCTCGATATTACTTCTGTTGTCACTATTATGATCCCTTTCACGAAAGAAGCCTTGTTTTGTCTTGCACTCCCTGATTGTCACGGTCATATCACGAACGGTGACATTCGTGATTACAATTTGATCCGCGAGTGGTTGCCTATTAAGCCAGTACTCAGCAGGTAAGACGTTGTTGTTCTCCACATTGCTACCTCCAATACTGCTGGTGGTGCTGCCGTTGTAGTTGTTGTTCTCTTCTCGGAATGACGGCGGTATGGAGGTAATGAGTGATGGAGGAGTTGCAAGATTGTTTGAGGAGGAGGAATCACGGGTTTCCCCACCAGACTTGTTTAAATTGGCGTGCTGGGTTGGACTAGATTTGGGTGTTGTGGTAATCGTGACTCCGATTTTACCAGATTCCCTGAAAGCAACACGAATTGCATGAAGTTATGAAATTATAAAAATGAAAACTTGTATCTGATTTATTTGAAAACTTACTTGATGACTTCTGCTTTACACTTGAGCGCCTCTTTTCGGGGTGACTTATCTTTGTAGGACGCCACCTCTTCCTCCTCCTCGAGTCTGACGAAGGCGAATTGGACTTTAAACGGGAATCAGCGCCCTTCACTTTTGGAGACATTGGAGAAGTGGATCTGTTTTTGTCACGTTCCCTCTGCAGAAAGAATGATAACATTTTGATATAGTATTTTAATATTTTAAAGTGCACATTTTATGCCAGTTTAGCTTACTGCTGGAGGTTGTCTATTTTTCGGTTTTGGACCACGTTTGTGGTGGTGATGATGATGCTCCGATTGTCTGCGACGGAGGAGTATCCTCTTGTTGTGTAAATCGGTTGAAAGAGAGGAGCCAGGAGAGACGGGGAAGGTGGATGTGGTACTGCACCGATATTGGTACATTGACCGGAGTCCTTGCCTCCCAAAAGGTCGTTGAGAATGTGGTTGATGGTGGAGACATGCTTCTTAACTTGGAAACATTATTTAGGCAAATAGTGCACCTCAACGTCATAATTATTAAAAATTTAAAAAATCAACAAATAAAAATTCACAATAAAAAGTGTAAGTTGGTGAGGAGGAAAAACGGACAATGCCAAGAAAGAGAGTTACCGCTACATGCATGGAAAAGCGCACTCTCTGTTTTGTGTGCTTTTGTGTGCATAAAAAAGTACCCATGTAATTAATATTAATAGGTATGCCGGCGTATGACAAGAAAATGCATTCCATGCACTTTACACATTTTTTCAAGGTGAAGATGACAAGTTGAAACTTACCTGTGCTTTAAGGATATTATTTGCCTTGTCATCTTCACCTTAACCACATCTCATTTTTCATCGTTCCTCCTTACAAAAAATGTGGTCGAAATATAAGGTAAGAAATAAATTATTTTTCATTTTAAAAATTTTAGGAGTAGTTTTGCATGTAATTTTTACTCTCTTTTCAGTGCTCACAGTACACTGACTGTTACGAGTGCACATATAATGGGTGCGTTTACGCGACTTTTCCACGGGGGTCACTGTGCATCCGGAAGCAGGATCTCAGAGGGAGTCCTTTGTGCGTTGTGGGTCCGAACGACACGGAGCTGTGCACTGATCGAGTCAGCACAACCCCATCCTACTTGCTGCAGCTGTTAAGTAAGTACCTCTTTTAAAACCCACTTCAAAAAATATTTGCGTGCATTTTAAAAGTTTATTTTTAATTACAGGGGCACAGGAGTCAATGTCATCGACTCAAACCCTCCTCTCTTCTTTACTGGGCGTCTTGTTTGTTGTGGTGGTGGCTGTGCTTCTCGTGTTTGGGTGGAGGTGGTGGCGTGCAAGAGGTGGAAGACGCCTTGGAGGAGGTGGTGGTTTGGGGGAGCAGCACTCCCATGCATCCCAAAGTGGAAGAGGGGGACCTGCACTTCCAGCGCAGCGTCAGAGGAGCATCTCGCCTCCTAGGGAT
>JAQIXX010000760.1:0-47541 GCA_034700605.1 Willowsia nigromaculata
CCACCCGTCTGGGGGCAATCAGTCGGAGTCCCGGCCGGCTGAGGTTCCACGAGGGAGCCATGAGGAGTGCCCATGTCCTCATGGTGGTTTACATGCAAGTGGCGCAAGTGTAACCCAAGACGACCAAAATCCCTATATGGGTGATGTTACGATGGGAACGGAAGCCAAAGAATTAGGAAATAGCCCATCTCCAGCCGAAGGATTGTCGACAAGACGTGACTTGATAGAATTGATTGTTAATCAGAACCTTCCAGTTGAGGACTACATATCAAGGATGGAGGAAAAGTTTAACGTAACCTTCACTGAAAATGATAGAAACAGGATTTCTGCAGATGCTGCAAAATTAAAATCATATTATAAGAAATCCTTGAGGGAGAAAGGATACAAGAAAGACAAGGTCGAAAACTATCTAAATGGAAAATTTCTAGTTGTATTGACAGATTTCGTTTCCACAGAAGCTATTGTTTCTCATGAGGACCCTAGTACAGCTCCAGAGGAAGATCTAATTACCAGTCACACAGAAGTAGCGTGTCATAAGGGAGACTCAAGTGCATCTTCTGGAGAAGAATCAAATGTTTCTGAGGAAGAAGATCCAACCACCTCTGATAAACAGTCAAAAAAACGTAAAAGGGCTCGAAAGCCGTTCGAAGAATGTGCAGACCGAACCAAAAGGGAACGCTTAGAAAAGATGACAAAGGAAGTAACAAAATTATGTGTACCATTTGATGCTGCAATTGTAAAGCTTGCCAAGAGCTCAGAAATAGCCCAAGGAGATAATTTTGTAAAGTTAGTCTCATATTGTCTGACAAACACACCTAATAAATCAAAGCAGCTCTTTGACAGCATTTCACAGGAACCGATAAAGCTAAAAACTCCCGAGGAAGCCTACGCTTTGATTCTTGATCTTAACCTCAGTATGAAAAGCTACAACGAATTACGGAAAAGAATAAAAACTACTGGTTTACCGCCATATTACAAAATTCAAGAAGCAAAGAAATTACTAAGACCTCCAAAAGACAAGATTAAAATAACTGAGATTTCTGCACGAGTTGATCTTCAAGCTCTTCTTGATTTAACGTTACAGCGAATTTTGAAAATGCAGGATGAAGGTGACTCAAATCTTAAGCGGATTGTAGATATGGACTCTTCAGAGTTTACCTTTATATGCAGCTGGGGATTTGATGGGTCAACCGGACAATCAAATTATAAACAAGGATACCGTGACGGATCTGGATCACATGGGCCCCATGCTGACTCTAGTTTATTTGCTACAACAATGATTCCCCTACAGATTATCCAGAGAAGTTCAGGAAACGTATTGTGGCAGAATACTGTTCCTCAGTCCGTTCGTTTTGTTCGACCAATCGAGTTGGAATACGTTAAAGAATCAAAACAAATAGTACTAGAAAAGCGTGACCGAATGCTTGCCGAAATTAATCAGCTGACGCCCTTTACCTATTGTAAATATGATAAAACTATAATTTTCCAGTATCAGTTAGCTTTCACAATAATTGATGGGAAGGTTTTGAATTTTGTCACTGGTTCTTCGAGTCAATCTTGTGCAATTTGCCTTGCTAAACCAAGTTCTTTCAATGATTTAAGCAATATTGGTAAAGATATATTTAAGCCAGTAGATAGTAACTTGCAGCACGGTATTAATCCTATGCACGCATATATTCGCATGCTCGAGTTGTTTCTGCACATAAGTTACAAGCTTAGTATTAAGAAATGGAGAGTTTCGACAGCGCAGGATAAGGAATCTGTAGAGGAGAGGAAACAGAAAATTCAATTTGACTTGTTTGATAAGCTAGGTCTAAGGGTTGACTACCCAACTCCTGGTGGGGCAGGTTCGTCAAATGATGGCAATACAGCCAGGAGAGCATTCAGAAACTACGAGATGTTTGCTGATATTTGCGGATTGGATGCTGAACTTTTAAGGCGTATACGTGTGATTCTTCAATCCATTTCCCATAATTATCCAATTAATGCCGAAGCCTTTCAGGAATATTGTTTACAGACAGCCCAATTGTATAAAATAAATTATCACTGGTACACGATGAGTCCAACCTTACACAAAATTCTTGTTCATGGTGCCGACATCGTACGAAATAGTGCATTACCACTTGGTATGCTCTCTGAGCAGGCATCGGAATCGAAAACAAATATTATCGCTCAGATCGATTGCACCACACAAGAAAAACTAGTAGACTCGACAATATGACAGATATGATTGATCGATCTATAGACTTTTCAGATCCACTACTGTCGACACACAGCCTTAGCCATCAGCAAGTTTCAGCTGCGCGTAATCCTTTGGACATGGAGACCATTGAACTGCTTATATGTCCTGATCCTCCCACTACTCAAGAAGAAGGTGTACGGCGGCAAATTTTTGACGATGAAATCTCTGAAGACGAAGAAGAGATAGACGGTGACCGGGAGGATGACGACGTATTCAATATACAGTTAACAAGTGAAGAAGTTTAAAATTCAAGGGGGAGGATCATTAAATGCTTTATTGTGAGAGGGAAACCCGGGACCCAGGATAAATTCACAAATGAATTGAAATGAATTTCCCGCTGGGTAGGCTAGGGAGAGCGGGATGCTTGGCAGCTGAGTTATTAATGAATTTACTTAAGCTGTCATGCATCGGGTTAATCCTGGGTGCCTCACTCCCGGCCGCTCATGGAGTGAGGCTCCCTCTCACATGTCGTCATGTCGTCCCACAGACGTTAAACAGGGGGACCCTATGGGTCGATGGGTGATGCTCCCATCCTGACGATGGCTAAAGCAGGCCGAAACCCATATACAAAATATAAATTCCCGAAAAATGCGGAAACATTTTGTTTGCTTGACTAAGTTTAATGACATGTAATAGAGTTATGATTATACGATGCATCGATTCATTTGCATTTGGCTGGGGTTACTTCTAAATAAATGCAGGATTGCAAACACTCCTATGTATGATGAATCATCGTTGATGATTCTATGTTTATGGTTTTTGTTTGTCGTTAGATTCCTTCATTATTTTCAGGTATTATCGTCAATTAGTTGTAGGTGGCAGGCTCGCCAATTGCCATGCTACTGCCGGCTCGAGTAACTTGGCTGACTAGATTTTCAAGAAAATAACTTATTGCAGTGTCGGCAATAGAGCGGCTATACGTCGTAAATTGAGACAGTTTTTTAGTCTGAGTGAGTGCAAGTCAGTTTTGGTCAATGCAGGTCAGTCTGAATGAGTGCAAGTCAGTCTGAGTGAGTGCAAGTCAGTCTGAGTCAGTGCAAGTCAGTCTGAGTCAGTGCAAGTCAGTCTGAGTCAGTGCAAGTCAGTCTGAGTCAGTGCATGTCAGTCTGAGTCAGTGCAAGTCAGTCTGAGTCAGTGCAAGTCAGTCTGAGTCAGTTCAAGTCAGTTTGAGTCAGTGCAAGTCAGTTTGAGTCAGTCTGAGTCATTGCAAGTCAGTCTGAGTCATTTCGAGTCAGTCTGAGTCAGTGCGAGTCAGTCTGAGTCTGTAGGAGTCAGTCTGAGTCAGTGCATGTCAGTCTGAGTCAGTGCATGTCAGTCTGAGTCAGTCTGAGTCTGTAGGAGTCAGTCTGAGTCAGTGCAAGTCAGTCTGAGTCAGTGCATGTCAGTCTGAGTCAGTGCATGTCAGTCTGAGTCAGTGCGAGTTAGTCTGAGTCACTGAGAGTCAGTCTGAATAGGTCTGAGTCATTGTAAGTTAGTCTGTTTTGGTCTTATTTAGTTTTAGAAATTTTATTGCATAAAAAAATAAATTGTGCGTTTAAGTTAAAATTAATATTTAAAATTAGGTTTTTTATAATTTTTTTTGAATTAATCTTTTACTTGTAACGATATTCGTCAACGAGAAACCTATTTATAACATTTTCATCAAATTGCTAACGAAAAAAATCCCCACCCCCCAATCCACATTTAGTCAATAGAGTGCGACTTGTATGCTGAACGACCCCATTCCGATTTTCGAGAGGTCATTTTTAAATTGAAATATCTCAAAAAAGCGGATCGATCGAGAAGCCGTTTCAACGCCATCCAGTACACAAAGAGTTGCTCTTTTACCCAGTGGCAGAACTTCTACTCGATCTGTCCGCTTTTTTGAGAAAAATTAACTTTTCTCCAAAAAATGGCTGTTTTTGCTATATTTTTAACATTTTTGCAAAAATTTGAATTCTGGCGGGATTGGGACTACATTTTTTGAAAAATTCATGGTCGATTTGTATATAATCGATCTTTATCCTTCCAAATTTCGGAAGTTTCAAAGTCATGGCTCATAGTCCTTACACCGCCGCCAAATGGCTTTTATTTTGCTTAGTGCACATCTTTCTCCTTTTGCCAGAGAATATTGTAAGGATGCATGTGAGAGTAAACAGGAATTCTGCTTTGCTTGCCAGTTTTTCCACTGCCGTGTGTGTGCTCCATTTAGTTAATGCATTATGAATGTGTATGCAGTGTGTGATATCAACACAGTAGAAAATATGGTTGGATGGAGAGCTGAAAGGAGGGTAGTGCGAGAGGAAGAGAGAAGTACCGACAACGACGGGAATGCACGGGATAGTGATTTTCATGATCATGACATGGGATTGTATAAGATGCTGCCGTTATTTTACCGTTGGAAGAGAAAGTACTATGTGCCATGCCCTTTTGAAAAACACACCGTTATCATCATTATACGTGTAGTATCTTCTATTTTTCTCAAGGTACTCCTTTCTCATCATATTTCAGGGTGTTCTATAAGAATCCTTGCGGGAAAAGCTGGGAAAGAAAGAGAAAGTGAGAGAATGCAAAAACAAGAAAAAAGACATCAAAGGGAAATAAATGCTGGTCTCAATGGAAAAAAGTAGAATGTGTGGTAGTAGTGAAAGCAAATCATTATGTACAGGTTTCCCTATTTTTTGGTGTTTAGGGTTTTCATTTCAAAACAGAATCCCAATTCGCCAGAGAGAAGTAGTCATCTCCTAGCTCTCTGCTTTTTAACAATAGCCAGAAATCCTATTTCCATATTAGTATGCAATCCAATCGAAAATTATGGGAAACGGTTCTTGCGAATTTGACGTGCTTGTGTTTATTATGACAGAAATAGATAATTCGATAGAGAAAATCTGAAAGGTCTGAGGTCAGAGAGAACAATTCCCTTTTGCAATGAGGTTTACAAGGTGGAAATTGGTATTTGAATGGGTGTTGTCAGTGATAGTGCCATAAGTTAGGATGCAGACTCAAAAAATGACTAACAAACTTCAAAAACGCGCTATTGAAGTTTTAGTAAGTAAGGTTGTGTGCAGTGATTCAATCATCATGAGTGCAATAATGATCATATATGGCTAAAAGAAAGCAACTCAACTGCGAAGTTTGTGTGGGATGAAAATTTTGACTTTGTTAATCGTTTGCATACATACGTTCACCCCTCGTCAGCACTTGCTAGTCATGCTCTAAGGTAACAAAATGACTTCGAATAGCAGTGGGGGAAGTTGTAATAGTGGCGGAAGTAATGGGAGTGCATCTCGAACCGCCTCCCCCGTAAAGACTTCCGGAACTAAAGGAGAAGGAGGGGATAGTGGCAATAATAACACCGCAGCAGCTGCTGCTGCAAAGCAAGCGCAACAACGGTAAGTGAGAATTACAGAATTTTATCGTAAACGCTTGTTCGAGTAGTCAGTCTCTTCATCTCACATAGCTTTGTAAAAAATGTTGTGATGATAACAAGTACATAACTCAATTGATTATTTGAATGCAAATGTGTTGTCATGATTTTCATGATTTCATACATTTATAAAGATGCATGATTTACATGAGTATAATAAATGAGCATCCTTTTCTGTTTTCATGTACCAGAGTTATCCCCATTGTCATAGAAGATAGCTCAAGTGTCACAAAAGTTGATGAAATACTCAGTCCATCGTCTGTATCTTCATCCCCCGGTGGTGGTGGCGGCGGTGGTATTGCGGTATCTATAGTAGCAGGTCAAGTAGGTGCTATCGTGGATGTCAACAGTGCGCTTGCCAAGTATGTCCAACAATTATTTATTTTTATGTATTGTTCTGTTGTGGATGCAGGATGCAAAATGAGTGCAAAACGCGTAATTTGGGCATATATACTATCAAGTGTGCATTTTAAAAATCGCATAAAATTCTTTGCAACTTACAGCCAGCATAAGCATGTTAATATCTACATAATATGTCAAATAAAATGAAACAACGACATTTACTATTCAGAGGAATTGAATATTACTCCTTAAACATTGCAATAAAACTTTTCCCAATTGCTGCTTCACCAAATAATAATAATAAGTAAAAACGTTTAGACGGTTTTGTCTTTTTTAAGATGCGCAGATTTGCAAAATGGCTTATGTTGTGAATTTGTTTGTTGGATCGATTTCCACAAGCAACCATGAATATGAAATTTTGCGAAACCAACGTATAACGAAAAAATTATTTGAAATGCATATTACATATTATAATGCATGTATTCTGTGTAATATGATAATGACTGCATTTTTGTTTGACAATTGACAATACATGGGTTAGGTTTAGCATACCATTTTATCATTCACTTTACGATTGATTAAATGTTTATTGGTCGAATCTTCCTTGAAGAAGCGTTGAACACGGTTCTTTTATAATACACCACTAGTGAGCTGCACGCTCACACTGCATAAACTTTGTACATTGTATTTAAGCACATTGGCAATGACAAATAATAAAGAATGTAAGCCTGCATGTATTGTATACTAGAGATATACGCAATGGGATTTAAACATGAAAGCTTTCTGGATGGTTGTTGACATATTTTAACATAATGGTTATGAGGACAATAATAACTAGCATAACATTTTATGAATGAATGATGGGAAAAAGCTTGTAAGTTCAAGAGCACTTGGTTCTCACAAATCAAAACGTTGGAAATTAACCTTTATGTATATTTTATTATTCTAAATTGTGTAATGAAATAATACATTATTCTTTCCGAGCCAAAGCTCATTCTTTATTTTTAAAAGTCGCCTTAAAAAGGCTGTAATAACTTGGAAAAATGAGATCAAGCATTCATGGATATTGAGTGGGAGATGGTCTCATGTGTCGAGCTCATTGACATTGCCCACTCTCCACAAAATATTTGTTTCCATAAACACACTGAAGTTCTTGCGGCACTGTAAGTGGATAGCAGACTGTAAACTTTCGGCATTTTGGAATGGGCTCTCCAGGATAGATCAAAAGTCGCTCATCTGCGTCCCCACAGTAGCCCTGAGTTCCTGCCTGGTAACAGGCATTATCTTTGGGATTCTGGAAGTAATACTCAAGAGCAGATGAAGGGGACGGATGAGGAGCAGTGGAAACGGTCGCAGTGTCATTCAAAGTTGGCAAAGAAGGGGATGCGGGACATGGGTTCTTTTCACACTTTCCCCGTCGACGAAGATCTTTATCGAATACAAACCATTCTTCTTTATCACAGGGTCCCTATACGAAAAAAGCAAACAATAAAAGCATCATAAAAGTAATATCCCTTTCCAAATAGCTTGTTATAAGACGTAAAATGGTGGTGTGGTCATGTACCTGTGACCAAGCCCAGTAGCATTGATGCATTTCTGGCGAGTATATCAATGGTCTGGAGCACTGATAGTAGTCACAATCACAAGCCCCATTTTTTGGGTGCCCTGGTACCGCAAAGAACCTCATATTTTCTGGGCATATACCAGGTCCAGTACTGCCGATCTTGAATAGTTGTCCGGTCACTACGTGATACCTGACTTTGGTAAAATCCAGAGGCACATTTGGTGAAGGACTGACAAGGCTAGAAAAAGTTGCCATGTCACTCGTACTCCCACCCGAATTTCCCGACAAACTGACGAGGGAAATTGGTAGATCGTGCAAATTAAATGGATGTATCGAGTGAGGCTCTGGAGATTCCGGTAATTCTCCTTGATCTGGTTCTCTTGGTATATCAGGCGATAATGGTGATGATCCAGTGGAATATGATGGCTTTGTTGGTGGTGGAGGTATAAGCTGTAAGCTGGGACTGCTTGCTCCCGGCTCAACAATGGGAAGGGAGTCAGCAAAAAAGGATTCTGATGTTGAGGAGACTGTACTATCATTAGGAGCAACACTTTTAGCACCATTTTCATCAGGAGAAGCACTATCCTGGAGCGAAATGGGGTCAATGACTGGTGAAGCTGGGGGTAATAATGGCAATGATGTTGGAGGTGATGATAGTGATGGTACCGTCATTGTCGGTGGAATATTATTAAATGGGAAATGTTGAGGCTGTTCTTCCAAATATCCCCCAGCATCTTCAACTACGTTTTCTTCAACTTCCTGTTGTTGCTTCGAGTCCTCTTCTCCTGATGACGATGGTCTACTTATTTTGTTTTGTACAAACTCTATAGTTGTTGTTGAAGCTTTCGTGGCATTAACCAACTCCCCTTCAGCATCATCGGTGGAAGTGGTGGGTTCACTTTCACTTGCGGTTTCTGCCGTGGTTTCCAATTCAGGAGTTGTAACAATATCTGAAGCCCCATCATTCCTGCAAAACAGCCATAAAAGAAATCACGTTAACGTATATTTTTTAACAAAAAAAGGATAACGGAAATCCTGTTGTGACCCACTTCTTCCTAGAAAATAAAGTAGGAAAAGATGACGAAGCTGATAAAATTCGTAGCAGTTTAGACGTTGTTCTGCTTGACAGAGCGTAAGATATGGGGACGAAGAAGCAAACGATGAAAGCCAAAAAGAAATTCCATAAAAATGTATACACTTTCGTAAAAATGCGTTCATTCTTGTATAAGCGTAAGAATACATGAGTCAGAAAAATTTGGAAGATCCCGAGGCGATTCCACTTCAGATATTTTGAATATGATGACACATTTTTGCATGAATACTTTTCTGCACTTTTTCTTGCAAGTGGGCGTCTAGTAATAATTTTGTCTGTGAAGATTGGGGCAATAAGATAAAAAGTTGATACATTCGGTTGGACAATGTCACGTTTGCAAAGGATACACATGTGACAAAAATATGGTGGGTTGTAAACTGATGAATAAGGTAGTCTCAAGGGTAATAATAATTTTAAAATGGATTTTTACCGAGAGAATTTAGGGAGCTAAAAGCAGCTAAAACTTATTGTTGTTAATCCTAAAGCAGCTTGAAGCAGCTTAATCAGAAAATTTAACATCCGGTCGTTCATATTGCTGGGAACATATTGCACCTTATATTCTAGCTGAGTAATATAGGACTTATTCTTACAAAAGTCTAAACATAGGTTACACATTTGACTCTCATGTGTATCGATGAATTTATAAGGTTCCGTTTTATAAAATTGCATAATAGCATAATAATCTCATTAAATTTTTAGTTCAATGGATGACCTTGGGTTGGATAGAAATTGGGTCAATCTCAGATTTCGCTTACTAAACCTACTTCTTTTACTTAGGTCTCCAGCGCATAATGCACATTTCACATATATCACAAAGAGGAAATTTGTTATTTTCTAATCGCTTCCCCAGAATCATTCTATTATGAGCTATTTACTGTTCTGAGTACTGACTTAATTCAGTTGCCTATTACTTAAGGCTATAATGTTCAATGCAATAATTTAGTTATTTGATATAACATGCAGAGTGTCAGATACTGTGTTCCTTCAGTAGTTGTAGCATTTTTTATGGCATCATATACCTGCCTGAAGTCTAACAAATTCCGAAGCAGCTCAGTGAAAGGATGAAAATGATTTAATGGTTTCACTCATGCAATTGCAACCTCTATATGTTGCACTCAGAAAAAAGTATACCGATTAACAAAAAGTACTAGTTGCTCTCGTGCTTCGTGCAGAAATTGCATATTTTTTTTGTTAGGCAAACCGCAAGGCTCGAAACGTTTCTGTTGGGCAATAACATGGCATGTGTCTGTCTCCAGAGTCCGTACATAGCGGCGGTCAAATAAAGAGCAAACCGTTTGTACAGGTTTAGCCATAGTCGAGACTTAAGTTGTTAATACATCACATGTCAGTACTAAAGGTAAAATCAGGTAATAAATAATCCCTTCAACCCTTCAATACGTTGTAAAGATAAATGGTAAATCTTGTTTCGATTCTAGAAAATTAATGGCTTTTCACTCAATGTTTCACTATACTAGTAGTTAAACTTGTAGATTGTGAATTGTGAACTAGCTGGATAAAAAACAGGAGCAATAATACCAATGCAGGACTCCTTGTCTAAATTTGAAGGAAGCAAAATTGGCATGAGCAATCGCTTTACATCAAATGCTACTGGTTTGGTTTGATTAATGTTTTTCATTTGTTGCTTATCCTAAAACTCTTCTCTCGGCACTTTTTACAGTACTGCTTTCGAGATGATTTTTTTTACTTTTCGTATATTCTGTTTATTAGCTGCCGATAATTTGTGCAATGCATGAAGAGGTAGACACCATATTTAGTACACACATAACATAGGACAAAGAAAAAGGTCTGAACCCAACAAGTGTACGGCAACCGTTAAAAAGCGTTATGATAAGCAAGTTTTGATTGATCAACATAGGGCATGTGTGGTAACATTTCCATCACTGATTTCCATATCAGAAATTTCCAAAACATTTTTGGTTTTAACTGTATAATGCCTGTAGGTAACGTGAGTTTATGTTTACTTCATCTCAAATGAAGTGTAGAGGAAACAAACACGAAAAGTTCATGTCTTCATGTCATTTAAGTTGTAAATGTTAGATATTGTCATTGTTCATTTATTTCATTGCTCACGCAAACTAAACAGGCTTTAAGACACATAAAAAGAAACTTTCGGGAAGCTCCTATTTCACTCATTCACGAGGCGCAGGCCACTAAACACACGTGACTTGACCAGTTCACATGTCACTCAAAGACTCAAATCACCGGAAAT
Source organism: Willowsia nigromaculata (assembly GCA_034700605.1). Lineage (NCBI taxonomy): Eukaryota > Metazoa > Arthropoda > Collembola > Entomobryomorpha > Entomobryidae > Willowsia > Willowsia nigromaculata. The sequence continues at coordinate 10,878 of JAQIXX010000760.1, forward strand.
AATTCAACAGGAATGATTGAAGAAAATCGGATCTATCAGCAAAAATCCTAACTTACGTAACAACCATCGGGGCCGGGTCCACTCCTTCCATCATTTGAGAACCCGGATTATTGTTGTAATACTGGTTGCCGGTTTGATGTCCATCATGATGATGACCTGGTTCATGATGTGGCATTGCCTCTACCACTGACATTTCACAACAAAAATAGCTCACAAAAACTACCCAAACTATTAAAACCTTCCACAAAATTATAGGATCCCCCATTCTAAATAATGGGCCACCTTTATTCTCCTACAATTATCACAAAATCCGACTATTTTAATCCGTTTATTAAAAAAAATGAATTTAGCACAGCAGCTTATCACACAACATCTCTTGTCCCTTGGCAAAATAAGCATTAAACAGGTGAATTACTCGCACCCAACCTATTTATAGAAGTGCAATTGTCCTACAGCCTCATTCCATTCAAATAGTCAGAGCAATTAATGAGCATGTTGGCAAGAATGTATCTCCATTTAGTTAACTTCATGTAAAATATGGGTCTCCCATGACATAACGATTTTTTGAATGAATCGTAAAGGTTTATTCGGATTACATGTAAAGGGTGAGAGTGACTGACACTATCTCATTGAAAAGTTGAAGCTCTGCAAGTACCCACAATGTAGTTACCACGTAGTTATCTTTACTTAAAACAGTCTATATGCTACAGTCACAGTATACGTAATGCATTCATTTATTATTGTGAATTTTTGAAACAGCTCATAAAAATCAAGTTAAAATCAGGCTTTAATTGTGACGAGAACGTGAAGAGCAGTATAAATTTCAGTTCTTATTTGTAGAACGTGCTAACTTCAATGTAATATTGATATTCTATGTAAAGTACCAATTATAAGCTTACTTTTCATTAGCAAAAACTCATCCCCACGGTAAGCAATGCGAATGAAATTGTATTTTTAATGCTGAAGCGTGCGACGATGATCATCATGTTCACGTTGATGGTAATAAATGGTAAGGGAGATTGAATGATAAGCGCTTATGTCGTCTCCCAGAATTAAAACTGAGCCACAAGTGATAACTCAACTTAAATGATATCTTCTTTGATTGCTAATGATGATGATGAGATTGATATTATGTATTTTCTTGGTGTTCACATTCATTACATAAAATGCTTCATGTGAGCTTGATAAAGAAAGAGTGTAATTCACAGCGTTAGCGTCTTCCTCTGCGAACAAGATTACTCGATTATATTACAAACAAAATCCCTAAAACCCAGAAGCTACAAATACTTGTACATAAATATGCATAAAATGTGACATGATTTTTTATTCTAAAAAAACGTTCAGGTACATGTAGATAAACACATCTTAAAACTTAAAGTTGTAATTAATTAGCAATAATCTAATACACATTGCGCAATTTATTATGGGTTAAGTTCTGTAAATAAGATGTCCCATTAAACTTTTTTTTTTCATTGACTAGTTATATGAGAAAAATAGGTATCAAACGATTTAAATGAACGTGCAAACATACTTTTTGACTTTGCATACAATTTTTGCTTGAAATTCAACATGTAAAAGGATACTAAAATGTTTAGCAAACAATTAAAAAAGAATGTACATTATTAAATGTCAATGAGCAAAAGTGCATTGGTAAGGTTACTCATGAGAAATTCGATATAGCTCATTGGAGTACTCTTATGAATCATGAACATCGAACCAAATGTAAAGTACATTGGCATTTGTGCTTGCATCTGCTTTCGAATCAACTTTTTGTCCGTTCTCGTTTGAAATTTGAAAGGAGCCTTGAAAACGCCCATCCATCTCTTTCCAACGAGCTGTCTGGAAGTCTCATGGATAAAGACAAGGTCCCTACAGAAAATCACCATGAGTACAGCAATGAAGTACCACGCAGTTGGGAACAGTGGGTAGATCCCCACTGGTAGATATCGAATTCCTTTGACAGTAAACCAGGATATTTGAACCATTACAATTTGACCGAGGGTGAGAACTAGGGACAAAACTATTCTTCCCCCAACAATTATCTGCTGATGAACAACTCGTAGTTGAATGTAAAACATTAGCAGACTCTTGGGATGATCCAATTTTGAGAGAAGCGTCAATGCAAAATTGTATGTCCGCATTATATAAATAGAAATTAAAGCTGTGATACAGAGTGACCGAGCCAACTCATAGGCTGCTAGAAGAGTTGCAAAAAATCTAAGAATTAGCAGAAGTGTTGAGGAAGTTCCCACACCAATGTTCTTCAGTATTAATCGAAGAGGGTCCACTTGGAGATAAAGACAACTGCCTGTCAATACAATGGGTCCGATACCAGTCAATGCTATAATTATTAGATTTAAGACTATTTCTTCGCTGCACCACACACGTCTTTTAGATAATGTTCTGGGAGTAGCGCCCTGATAATAGATGAGGGTTGCTCGAACAGTAAAACGGCGAATTAAGTTGAAATGATAATTCCTCAACTGATTAAGACCTCCGGCGAGCTCCATTCCATAAACGACGAAAACCAAGCCCATTCCCCAATGGAAGACGGTGAAAGATGCGATAAGAATGAATAGTATGAGAGAAAGCTTCTCTGAAGGATTGTCACGGACAGAAGCATATTTTTTAATTGTATAGATTATTGGGTAGCAGAATCCTCCAAGAAAAATTACTACGAGGTAAAAGTACCAGTAAAGTAGGTGGGGAGAGTGAGAATCGGATTTGGAGACGTGACCGGATTTCGGATTCCATGTAATTATGGATTTGGGGAAAATGAGATAGCCGTAGTGGTAGATTTTCAGAGCAAGACGAAAAAGTGGGGTTAACATTTTCCCTTTTTGATGAGATTGAGAAATTTTCTCTCGCTAAAAGCTGATATTGATTGACCCCTTGATATTTCTTGTGCAACTATATGAATTCAATCAATAATCTTTCAAATGCTTATGTAAAAGTGGGCGTATGTTCCGAAGTATTTTATTTTTTTAGAATTCACATCTAACAACGAATATATTATTATGAGCACCGATAAAAACGTTACTTGTGAAAGCTTAAAATTTATCGTTTTGAAACAATCAATCCTCTGTCTTCAATTTTCCAGCTATTCTCTTCGGATCTACAGTTATATTAACTTATTCCTTTGATCCAAGTAATTTAAGCGTCGTGTAGTAACGTAAATTTTGCCAAAAACACATTCCTATACAACGGATCAATGAAACCCGACAACCTTTAGTTGAAACAGTTGGTGCGCTTTAAAAAAAATGATGTATTAAAAATTAAAATATGAGTTTTATAGTTATTGTTCAATCGGATGTATTCAATTAAAAAATTTAATTTAATTTGATTTGCAAATTTTTCAAATGTTATGAGAATAGATTTTCCATACAAATAAACATGTTTGTTCATTTCTGCCATTAGGAAATTTTCCTCTTTTAAGTATGTCATGTAATTTTGTAGATTTCAATTTCAAATTTCAATTACTGATAGTCAATTTATTTACATTGATTGCATGTAACTGACTTTGCTAACTGTTGATATAAAGAAGACATTAAGGATACACCCGGAAAATTTTACTTTACCTGCTCTGCATACATACCGAATAGATAATGTATGTATAGTTGTATGTATCAATGTATCTAAAGGAAATTCTCATCTCATCATTTATCAGTTATAGAAGAATTTCCTTTAGTTACTCGTCAACAATCCACTCGGGAAATAATTTAGTTTTAAGCAAACCTAAATAATATGTTCAACCAAACCCCAGTATTCTGGTTTGCATTTTAACTAAACGCTACTACTACACTCTATGCGAATGAATCTGACTTGTAAACTTGTAACTAATAGCTACCACACATCTATATTGCATTCCCTGTCAAAAAGGATCAGCATCAAAGTTAGCAAAAATTGCTTTATATCCAGAGTTGCGCATTTATTATGCTGATGATTGCTAATTAACAGTCATAAAATGACGGACTCAAAAAAGTAATTTGAGAAACATAACATGATACTTCTGACTCTTCTGATACACAAACACCAATACACAAAGCGACTCTTGAATATGCATTGACATACTATACTACTGAATCTTACAGTTTGCATAATATTCTTATTAGCAGCTTCAGTTGAACAGAAACAGAATAATCCTATGATTTCATGAAAGTGTTTTATTATCTGAGCAAAAAAAAGAACTCGATGCTTCTCTTTCCCTAAACCTTTTTGCTATACAAATTGGAATATCGGATTATAAATGAACATGGGCATAGTAGCAAAGTACTTTTAATACATAAATACCTTCTCTGATGTCTTGATCTTCATCATTGCTGATTAACGATTGCTAAAAGTGCAACCATACATGCATATGTGTGCAAAATCAGATTTTACTAATTATATCAGTATCATTGTGAACATATCCATCTAAGAAAGATTACTGTCCTATTTCCAAAGTGTGTCCAAGCCCATTTGCATATTGTTTTGCAAAAGCCTAGAAATTATTTTATGGTTTATGTTAATAATATACGGTACACGTGTAGCCAATAGTTAAGTTTTTGAGATATTATATTTCTGTCTCGGCCATTTGATAGTTGAAGATCTTTTTTGCAAATTAGAAATACCAAGCAATTGCTTTCAGTGTTGTTGGTTTTGTGAGTATCCACAAGTTTGGAGCCCAGTGCTATCGTACACGTTAAAATAAAAAGTTTCTTCAGCTTAACAAGCTTTGTAATCGATCACTAGCGGCTTATTTCTTACCAGCTTTGTCATCAGTATCAATAGAAATAAGAAAATTGACGACTTATCGACTATGAATGTATGGAATGGGAAACGGTGTACCTATATAGCTTTCCTTATCGTCGACAAACCATGATCATTAAACATGTTTTGAGAATTTGAGAGGCTTCCGACGATTCTACATTGTATGTCCAGTGTCCATAATCTTGAATGTGTTTCTCCCATTTTTCTTTGTGGCCTTTTTCGTGTGAATAATTTAGGAAAGGACGAGAACCACCTATAATCTACTATAGTAAAGTGTTCCCTAATAATATGCTCTTATAGACATAACAACTCAATTTTATGGTTTTTTGCAAGATGAATAAAAAACTATTACAATTCTAGCAGAATGACAATGACTACTCTTCTTTAGATAGATTGAATATTGTAGCATTGTAGGCTTTCCTATCTATTTATGTGTATCCGTTTACTGATTTCCGTTCACATGTCTGTGTCTGACGGAAATTGCAATATTCAATATTAGCATTGTAATTTGCTTATAATCTTGTTAAAGATGAATGTGCACTCGTTTCTCAGTAATGCATTTCTCCTTACAACCTACCTGTATGGAAAGTGTAGGAGCACATGTTTTGGAAAACTTCATTTAATTTTTCATTCTTCGTTTGCTTGACAACGCCATCACTACTGGTTTGACCTGACAGTCATATGTTTGTGCACAATTGACAATATTTCGAACAATTGGTCGTTTGATACCCACATAGCGTTACACTTTCTAAATAAAAACATGTTTTGTGCCGTGAGGTACGTTTTCTGTGTCAATTTTTGCTGTGAAAATCAAAATTTTCAGTACTAGATTAAGTGTCTATTATTAACAAAATTTATGTTGTCATCGTTAATATAATTTGAATTAAATCATTGGTGGCTACCGAGTGTTTCGGAACAATGGAACCTTCAAAATCAAGTGGGAATAAATGTGTGGGCAAAGAGGATGGGGGAGATATTGTAGGTTCCTTTAACAATGTCACATCATCAACATCGTCAACAGTTATTACGTCGAAATCTTGTGTAACGAAAACCACATCTTCCTCTTCAACGTCCTCCTTCTTTGGAAAAGCGAACAAGCCGAAAATCGTGCTTCAGCATAGACATGTGCTGTTGGATCCGTTTTATGGAGGATTTCCAACAAGTGCAGGAGTCAGTGATGATAATGAAGGAGAAGTATCGACCTCTCGGCGACGAGACGTTAGCAGCAGCTCAAGTTCCGGTTCTTCTAGTACATCAGGATCTGAGTTTGATGAAATTAATTATCCGTCCTCCTCCGCAATAACTACAAATTCTCCTGGAGGAAGTAAGGCGCCTGCTGTTAGGGGTGGTGGTGGTGCTGCTGCTGATGGGATTTCCGCTGGAAGCCGGGAAGGAGCAATATCCAATTTATTGACTGTGAGCAAACTCCAGAAAAAAGGGAGCAAAAGTAGTAATTCGCCATCTTGTTCTTTGAGGAGATGGAGAGGAACTACTGGAGGAATATTTGGAGGAGTTGTTGGGAGTTCAGGATGTTTGAAGAGAGGAGGAAGCGGTTTATTGCGCAATGCAAATGTCATTGACAGTAACGTCGTTGTTGCTGCTGCCGCTGCGAGGTTGCTACCCACAGTAATTCTCACCCCTGGCGAGGAGGAAGATGATACTATTGAGGTTGCTGAGGACGATGACGAAGATGATTTGGATGTAAAGGATTCTTCAGCTGGTCTGAAACGAGGGGGTAAAGAGAATCCTCAACGGCACGACACTGAAGAAGCTGATAACGAAGAGGAAGATGATAATATTGACGGAAATTCACGGAGGGGAACATTGCGAAGAAAAAATTCAACTTGTCGTAATGGAAGCAGTAACAGAGGGAACGATGTGGGAATTCGTAATAGGAGTCTTAGCCCACTTCTGTCGTTGTCATCTTCGCCGGGTGAAGACGCAGAGCCAGATTCATCGACACAAACTATTCGAGAGCAGAGAAGGTTTGTTCCACATTACCTTTATTTTACTTTCAATCATGATGGCATGTCGAGTTTCATTTTTTTAAGAGTCAAGCAAGTGATCATCTCTCAACATAAAAAATTTAAAGTTCTAAGTTTGCCAATTAAATGAGGAGAAGGAGAGTTGATATGTAAAAAGTCGACTTTAGAAAAGCATAATGCATACTATGTATAAAATTACTTGTTAGGAAGCCCACATGCTTGTTCACCAACCATACATGTATTATAAACGTTAAGTAATACAAACTGGTGAAGGAAAGATAAGTCTTTTCAAGGTTTCAAACTTTGCGTGTTAATACAACTGTAAAGAAGATACCACGGCACGGGGTACTTGGGCATAGATGTAAAAACTTTCTTCTCCTTCAGATCTCGTTTATTTCGAATATTTTCGTCTCCAGCCGCTTACCTCATTTACCTGATGCATACTGGAGCATATCACATCTCTCATTTGCTCCAAATTCAGTGAAAAGTTTCCAACTGAGGGAAATGTTCTATGTGCCGCCGAAATAATTTTGTTGGGTTAGCGTGTAAATTATTAACGTAAGTAGTGGAATTTTGGAATTTGCTTCCGGATTACCAAAATGATAGAATCTCTGTTTCGCTATTATACAAGGATAAGTATATGAATTATGGAATCAAACTAGACTAAAATAGAATTCCGTAATTTTTCTTTTAATATATGGAGAACTAAAGCAGGGAAAAAATAGGTCATCGTCTTAGAGAATGACAACTTTGTTGGACACGAGGATAGGGGGATGTATTTTGATCTTCTGTAATTTGGTTGTTTTGAATGGAAGCTTGCTAAAGTTCCTTTTATCCATGCATTGTTGGGAGTATGAGGTCAGGCAGGACAAGTTTAATTGGACAATTGGATTGCTCGTTTTTGTTTAGCCTCCATTTTTTGCTGCTTTCCAGACTAAAAAATACGATACGGCAGTGTTGCGACATGATATGATGCTTCCGCAATCTCATTTTTAGCTCAATTCAAATTCTTCTTGCATTATAATATATCAATAAAGTTTTTACGTTTTTAATAAATTCTCTTTTACTGTCAAATTACACATACTTTACAACTAAAAATAACAAAGGCAAATAATTCAGTTTTGTGTGTTGCAAAATTTGACCTTGTAACTTTTCCTTTTGCTCTTGTTTGTCCTCAAACTGTATGTAGTTAAGAAATGGTATTCACATCAAGTTCAAGTAGCTCAAAAAACAACATAAAAGCACATTATACGGATTCTTCATCATCAACATTTCTGTGAAAAGTATTATGCTTTTGGATCACGTTTCCATCTTTCCTTTGCTCTTCAAGTATTTCGCAACATTAACATAGTTTTTTGGAGTAAAACGAATGCGATTGAGTATGAAAAAACGTGATTGTGTTTCACACGTGCTTCTTCTTATGCAAACCTTCCGTTCTGAGAGATTGAAGTAGATTTCGTAAATTTTTTAGTTTAGTACCTTTTTGTGACTTGACTGGAAGTACTTTTTGCATGATTTAAAAATGCAGGTATCCTTGAACAAATCTGCGGAAGCATTTTAAAAATTGTTTTCAAGTTATGTAGTTTTCTTGGTCATGTTTTGAATCCCTTTTCTCTAATAAAAGAGTAGAAAGCAGGGAATATACGACAGGATATTCTTGAAATATTAAAGTATACCCACTAACCATAGCATTTTAAATGAAACACAATATTAAATAATATGCTAAGAATGGTGCTTATACACTCAGCCCAAACTTCATCTGAAAAAAAGATGGAGGAGATTTTCATAAAAGCTCTTTCTATTAAGACTATTTCAATCAGTTTTCAACAGTCCAAAGTAGAACTCTTATGTCGTTATATGTTAAGAGCATTTACTGCTTCGTTTTGTAATACATCTTTATCTATATCGCAAGTGAACATATTAGTTTACTCGATTGGAAAATAATGGAAATGGTATTCGGATGGAAGAAGAACTGTACAAGGGTCCTGACTAGGGTTCAGTTGCTACTTTCACTTAAGCATGCTGCCTGTTCCCTTTTCCTCCCTGATGTGGTATTTCCATTAATACTTTTACGTCAGGGAATTCTTCCCATATTCATATTTGATTGTTATAGCAATAATATGTAACTGTATTTTGGATAGTAGAAGATATACGTGACCTTGCTGTACATTTTGCTATAGATATATAATTTCCGTCGGCTTATAGGCAGCCAGTCGCTTTTATTTTATTGTCTTTCGCTACGGTGCCTGCCTCAGCAATTTTCTTTCATGAATATATTGTCGCCTTTTAAAAGTACTGCGTCGGGACGACAATGACATTGGCGGATGAGAACGAGTGCCAAGAATTAAGTAGCCTAAACATTGTAATTCGTTGCATTTTGCTTTGTTTTTGTTTTGTTTTCATTCACAATCTCTCTCTAAGTTATTGCAAACTGTTAGATCATGTAATAAATTTCTCTTTAAACGTTTTTCTCTGTGATCAGACAGCGTTACTGAACAATGTAAAATCTTAATATTTACTGTGATGATGACAAGTGAATAGGTCAAATCTGGGAAGTGGACAATAATTTTGGTGCACAAAGATGGGGAGAAATCTAAAACACTTGCAATAACATTCATGTAGACTAACTACGCAAGTAGTCATCAATTGTTTGCGCCTTTTGGCTGCAGATGCCAGAGAAAACAGAACAACAATGTAACAATACTATCAATCGAACTCTCTATAGTAGGGTTGCTTTCACTGGCTTTTATCTTTTTGCAGCCGTAAATTCTAACCCGAAAAGGTTGGTTTATAGGAATTTTATGAAAGAGTCAAGCTAGGTCGCAATAATATGGTAATTTAACATTTTTCCTTTCTGTCACCTTGGTTTGTGCAATATCCTGGAAAAAAGAAACATACAAATATGCATACGTTTATGGGCATTAATCGCACAATGATTGCTGGATTAGCTGGATCATTAAAGTTAATTTCTCCATAGCTTTTCAGTTGGTTAGCTTAATGCTTACTTAACAAGAAAACCAAACAGCCAAGGGCAGTGTCATTAGTTTCCTCTTTGGTTTCTGGTACGAAGTGCAATGCTAATGAGAGCGAGAGTATCCACTGTGAAGCAAAGCCTTTATTTCGCACAAAATAGATAACTTTGTGAATAGTTCAATCTCATTAAAATCTTCAATTTTAAAATGTGGTATCAGATTAAATGCTTATGTGGAGGTCATTAATTATTTTGGTATGAAAAATATTTTGATTCAAGTTTGATGAGAACATACATGAGGATGAGGACGTATAAGACACACGTCCGTAAGTATGTATGTATCTATGGGAAATAATTATTTTCGGTGTTTCATGTGCGTCATTTGCGACAGTCACATAATGGCTATCGTCAATACTGACGTTGATAAAGGTATTATATCCGCCGCCAGATTGTGAAAAATATACCTATATAGAAACCTACGAGCGTACAGCTAAAAAGCTAAAATGTTTTTATTTCTATCTTAATAAATGACAAAAATGATTAAGGAGATGGACCATTTGGGTTTTTGCGCATTGTGTCTATTCAATTAGCTAAACAAGGAAAATAAACTACTTTATATAATTATACTTTGTATGTACAAAAGTGCATTTGAAAATAATCTTTTATGTTAAAAAACCGAAAAAATGCGGTTCCCTTTGTACTTTATAATAATATGTAACTATCTCGTTTCATGTTATATTATAAAATATCTACCTTGGCCTAATAATATAAGTGCATATTGCGTGTTGTTGTCTTGTCATATGCGGGTAGAAGGTTTTGCAAATTATAATGACACATTCACATAAAGTGTATTGAGAAGAAAAAAATGCAGGAGGATCTTGAACTAGACAAAGTAGATTGCTAGCCTTTTGCTTATACACATAAAATTTACTTTTGGCTTCTAAATACAGGCTAGTCTTGTTGGCTTTCGTTTTACAAAAAAGTTAATGGGAATGATGCCAGTTCAGAGCGAGGAAAAATAGAGTAGTTCGCCTAGCTTTGGGACGGATGTTTGATTATAATGATCAGACTGGTCATTCGATGGGTGCGGATGTGATATTGGTTGGTATATGCAACTTCCGAATAAGCGAGAACACTGTTAAAAAAGGGTTTCGGCAAATCAAAACCAAATTTTGGCACAGTGAAAGTCAATGTATGTAATAGACGCAATAATATTTCCATCTTCCAATATATATGTATAACAATACTGACATACGATATTATGGTATTAGTTTATACAGACTCTGTTGATTGTGTGGAGAACAACAAATAAAATGAATTGAATTGGAGCATCAATGTCTGTAAAAAATTTTAATGGGGGAGAAAGTACAATGCCAAAAATGTTATAATAATTAGTGACGTTCCATAGAACAGGGTACATTATTTATTTGTCGGGACTCGGTTATAAAATTTATGGAAAGGTTAAAGAGAGGTCATAAAATATGATCTGTTCAATATGATGAGCTGGGATTGGTAGACTGTTTGGTGGACACGATAGCTCTCTGAAATAGACTGGTGGTTTCAATAGTTCTGCATTGGAAGTCTTCAATGTTAATGGAGGTTTTCCTCGTATTATCAACTTCATCATAGAGCCCACGTAGTTTCGCTTGGAATATGTCTGTGATTGCCGTCATCAGCGTCATCAAAATAAGTCACTCTGGCATCTGCCATTATATGGTTCGCTTTCACATTTTCGAGTAAATAAACTTTTGTGTAGTGGTTGGTTTTGGTTGGTATTGGGAATGCTGCTGTTGTCCCTTTTCAATGAGACATTTCTTGTGTCAAAGCCTCTAAGCTGGTATTACCTTGATGCGATACATTACCTTCGGTTTTGTTTTCGTTATTAGTTACAAAAGCTATAGAGAGAAAGCACATTCTGTGTGTTGTTCCCAGTTCCCACACAAATAGACAAGTTTCACTTAGCACAATTGACAATGGAAAAGAGAATTCATTGAGCCGATGCAAATTTTGCAAGGTTAGTATTTGTTACAAAAGCCGGATTACATTTACTTTTATTTGACTTGAGTAAAATACTTGTTGGTGGGATATGCTTCTGGGATTACCACGGGATTTTCAGTTCGGCGAAAACGTGAATACTGAATATCGTATTTTATAAATTTCTGTTCAACTTCAATGTTTGTTTCAAACCATACTATACATTTTGTCGATAATAGGAGGTACATAGATAGCATTCAATGTAAATTATTTTCTTCAGCGTGTATCGGTGAGCTTCCTAAGGCGCTTTAAAAACTTACAAACATATTTTGGTAATGTACAATATTTGGATATGCTATGTTCCAATTGTTTCACTATGTTCCAATTGTTGGGTTTCATTTTTATTCAAATACTGGCATATTCTATATTACCTATGTAGTTTGTATCGCATGATTTTGTTGTATTGTGCGGCATCTCATCTCTTGACTTGCAATTTTCATGCAATGATAATTTTTGTTTATCCCTAGAATGATTATTTGTTTTGGCAGCTGGTTGACTTCCACATTCCTTATCCTTACCAATCTGTCTAATTTGTTTGATCGCTTGATTCGTAGAATGAGTTTTACCCGGAACAATTCCACTTTTATCTATTTTCATAACCCAAATTAAAACTATGTACAATTGTGCAAAAGTGTTCTTTGCTAATTCAATTCAGTAACTTTCTATATCGAGTTTGTACCATATCCAGCTTTCATTGTAAATTTCTTATTTTTTTGTTTTATATTTATTGCCATTAATTATTTGTAATTCTGTATTACTATTTATATTAGACATTACTTTCACATTCACAAACCATCAATGAAATCGGGGGAGTTTAGCTTTAGCTTAATGGTTCAGCATAAAAAGACTCGTTTATTACGTCACACTGGGATGTAATACTGCGACATTTTCTCACGAGTCGCGACTCGCACCACAAAAAATCTTCTGCCAACATTTTTTTCGTTTTACTTCGCTTCTCTTCTCACATCTTTTTGTTCATCTTATGGGATCTTTATGTTTAAAAAATCATGTGTTCGCTTCGCTTCCTTACCGATTTTCTCTCATTCCTTGCCGAATTCATATATTTATTGCAGCCCTAAAAATAAACGTAAAAAAGTACATGCAAAAATGCTTCCTCTTTGAAATTTGCCATAAGGCAAGATTTTCCAAACACAAGGAAATATGAAAACAACAACAAATGTTTATGAAATGTAAGACATTACTGATTAGTGTTTTAAATCTGAATTCCAAATGCATGTATCACGCTACACAATATTATTGAAAACCCTCCTCTACTTGCAAACGTATGTAAATACTAGGGCATGGCGCACTGGTATTTTCTCATGTTTTAAAACGTACAGTATATTCGTTAAAATGACAACTCCGTTTCAGTTCAATTGAACCTAGAAAATAAGAAATGGACTATTGAAACATGTAATGTGCATACATTTTGTTGCATACCAATATTGGTCTCGTTGTTACAACTAGTCGATGCACCAAGAACATTGAAGTTAAAGCGTGACATGATGAGTTAGGTAAATATTTTCCCAATGAACAACGATAACAATTATTTTTCAACTATATTTAAATATTTCGACTTTGCAATGCGCATGCGTCTGCATATGGACTACTATTCACATAAAATACTAATGCATTTTGATGTAACCACAAGGACGCCTCACGCCTTTTGTCTCAATATCATATTGCATCGCTCATTCCTAATACTAATTAGGAAAATGCAAGAGAATCGGAACCGAAGTGTGTTTCTGCTTCCACATAAGAGTAGAAGAGAATGAAATTTCCATTCAGCTTTATTAGGATGAGCATAAAACATTCTTGAACATTTGGTATCTATATCTACGTGTAAGATTATGAAAAGGAAATTGTATTAGCACGAATCGTTATGACTTGTAACTAGGGTTCATTTGTATGTGATATATTCCTGAATCCTGACTTGCGAGCAGCGTTTCGTCTTTTGTAAACAAGGAGAGATTAATTTGAAGAGAATGAGAATCCGGGTAAGAGCCATACGGATTTCTTTTTTCCTCATTTTCATCATCATGAAACCTTCATGCGCTACTGTACGTCGGCTTCTCTGCCACTGCGATTTCCGTGCCATACTGTCATTATATGAAGAGTGGCAAAATTGTTAGCTTCGTGTATAAATAGGAGAAATATAGGGATTATACTAAAATGTATTTTAACGCAACTTTATATTACGACGACGAATGATGCCGTAATATTCTCTCCTCGCCTGCCTGCCAAGAAGGATTCCGTATGGCATGATATATATTTTTATCACTTTTCTTCTTTCTTCAGCAGCAACAGTAAGCTGTTGGAAGATTGAGTTTTTCTCCTCCATTCGGAGCACAAGCTAGCAGGTTGTAAGGCAGCATCAAGTAAACAGTCGCTTAGATGTCGTGCAGCGTACAAGACAGAAAAAATGGGGTCGAGCAAAAAATAGGAAGTAAAATTTTAAAAATAAAAAGTGTCCGTGCATTGTACACACGAGTTGGTGTTGACTTGTGCAGATCTTCAAAGGAAGTGAGATAATATATAATAGGTAGTGCGAATTTTATGTTGGTTGTGAATGTTTCGATATTAATCCTGTGGTCATGGAAAAAGTGGACTGGAGTGATTGTGAAGTGGAGAAGATGTCGTGTGTGGTGTTAACGAGAAAGATGTTGACTTGTTGTGACAGATCTTGATCTTTCCGGTTTGGTTTGAGCTTCATACTTTTTGTAGGTGGCGACTAGTGGCGAAAGACGTATCGCGGAGAGGATCTGATCTGTGACCTCGTTTAGTTTAAGAAATGTTTATATCCTTCTTTTTATGATAGACACCAATCATCATTGATAGAAAGTTTTATGTACATCATCGGTACATTTGCTTTCTAGTGTCCAACTTTTAGCAAACCGAAAGTTTATGGCATATATCAACATGAATCCTCTTTGAGATCGATGAAAAAGTTAAGTGAACTGTCAATTTGACATGATGCTCCACATTTGGCAGTCTCTATGATTTTAAAAATACAGCTTGATATATATTTTCTCCGTATTTAAATATTTAAATAAAAGTACAGACACCTTTCTTCAGGATAGTTGAGTTTTCGAGGTTGATGAAACTTTTCACAAAAGAAAGGAATTCCGCACAATATCAGGGGCAACATGATGTTGCCAACATCTAGAGATATATGGTAGTGAATTGATCGAGTTACGGTTTCTGTCTGATTCGACTTCAAAAATGAGAGGTAGTTCTGGTATTTTACAAAACTTTTACTGAGAAAAAGTGAGCAATTGTAAACTGAGCATTTAGATGAGCAGTTGCTGTTTTGGCTGGTAATGTGGTAATGCAGTTGTGCCTTGTTCAAGACATGACAACTCCAAGCTCGTCAAGTAATAGGAAGTCTACCCACTCCACTTCTTCCGGTGGTAGTGTCAAAAGTAATGGAAGTAGTGGAAGTGGAGGGAGTGGTGGGGGAAGTGACCATAATCACAGCAATGACAGCGGTGGTAGTAGTATCCAAAAAGGGAATAGTCGCCCTAGTACTCTTTCTAATAGTGGCAGTGGTGGTGCTACTGGAAATGGGGCAAATGGAAAAAGTATAGTAACATCCAATGCCAATTATCACGATCATACCAACAGCCTCATTACTCCTGTTGACCGAGATGTAGCCGTGGCTGCGGCAGTGGCAGCGTCTGCTGCTGCTATGGTAGCTGCTGCCACAGTGAAAGCAGAGAAAAGGCTGGAACTGGAGGATAGCGTCGTAGGTGGTGATGACCAAAACAACGGTCATTTGAGTAGTTCCCCAGAAGATAATAACAGGTAACTCATGTCGTAAATTTACCCTTCCTAATACTATATGTGCTTCTTGGCGCCAGCCTTGACTATTAATATTATTTACTCCTTTTGACGAGTACATTTTTTGGGTATGTATTACTTTTGAAGTGGGATGTAGTTTTGGGACTTCCTAAAAATAGATGAAATGATGTACACAGTATGCTTGCTGTGCCGATGTTGTTTGGAATAACTCGGAAATGAATTTTTATAGAAACTTTAACAGCCGTGAACCGAATAACATCCCAAGCACACCTGCGCATAAACTTTAAGTAAAACAGAAGCAAAAAAACTGCGTAAATTTCTTACGAAAAAGTTACGACGCTTCCAGTAGTGCTTTGGATATGCATATGTTTGCAGAAATCCTGACATATATTTAGCCTTTAGGACTCGTAAATCAGATTTGGATATAGTTCATAGCAGCATTGTAAAACCCAAAAATATTTAGAGTAACTCTGCGTAGTTCGAATACGGTTCTAGTGAACAAGAGTCGAATTACTATTTCTAGTACTTAATCTTACTGATAGACATATACAATTATAAGAATTTCGAATGAATATTTAAACATTGACAAGAGTTCCATAGGCCATTCCATCTAAATGCAATAACACTTCCCCTCCCCTGTACAAATAAAAAGATCCAAAATTTTGTTGAAAACATAGCTGTTTCACTGTTTTTTGTTATTTTACATTAACAAAACATATCTCTCTTGTGTGCTTTCAAATAGGTACATATACAGGAAGAGTGTTATGAATATTTCATTGTGTGCATTTTGCACACATATCCGTTCCATGTCAACTTACACTCAAAACACAATAACCTTACGTAACTCGGGATCATTCTAGATAACACCAACGGAATATAATAATAAGGAATCCAATTCTACATTATCTTTTTAGCTTATATTTTATGGTTAATATCATATTCTATTGATTGAAACAAAAGAATAAGTTTAACAAATTTGTAACGCACTACATAGTTTTGCATTTGTCTAAAAAAAGAAAGGCTCTTTCAACTTAAGACTGGAGACACGGAATGCATTTATAAGTATGTCGTGCTCGTATTCTTGAGAAGAAAGGAGATCTTGTTTTTAAATGAACACAAGTTGGTATAGCACGTAGCAAGTCAAACATACAGGCAAAAGACAAGCTTTGGCGAGAGAGAGAGCGAGAAGTAAAATGGCATGTGGCTGACCTATTTCTCTCTTCATTTATTTTATGATCACATTTTCAGTCTCATCCCACATTGTATTAGACTCATTTCTTGCCTTTTTACTTGCCATCCTCCAGGCCGTGCCTTGTGTACTCCTTATAACTTATGAATATTATGCAGCTCTAATATCAACTTCGATAGACTGTAAGTTTGTTACCCTTATAAGGTGTATGCTTTTACACATTCTGTGTTAAAATCCAAATCCCAAAACTCGGCGGTATCTATTCCTCTCTCGCTCTCGCTGCCGCCCTGGAACCAGCCAGAAAGACCAAATCACATACTATGTACTAATGCTTTTATCGGGATATAGTTATATAGTTAACGCGTGGGAGGATACCGAAAGGCAAACTGACTTGAATGTCATATTTATTTTCCTATCTTTTAATCACAATTTCATCTGATCCGAACGATCCACTGAGTTTGAGAGTGACTCACTAATCAGGTATAAGTCTTTATGGGGACGTGTAAATATTTATGCCTTGAGTAAAAGAAAGAAACCCTTCATTGCATATGAAGTTTATGTTATGCTACATGGTTCTAAGATGTTTCAGCTGCAGCTTCGTGAAATGAATGAAGGCCTTAATTGAAATGAATGGAAGGACAAGTACAGTTAGCAAGTATGTATGCACCTCGACCTACACTTCAATGGTGCACAACAAGTGGATTGAAAAGAATATGAGCTCATTGTGCTTCCACTTTCAGAGTTTAGAAAAAACGAGTGAATATGTCGGCATGTTATCCAAGAATTCTAACTTTGCTGTAAGATCATTTGTTAGAGACAGATTATTGAGTGAGAATAGACTGTGATTGTCTCTCTAAATTGCTTTTTGTCTGTCATTCTCAAGTGGAAAAATTTTGTGTTGTGTTTACCTTGAATGCTTTTACTAAAATAAACAAACTATTTTTTGCTCCTTTCGTTCATTATCAACTATTAAATACATGCATACATGCTTGATCGATAGTTATTGTTTTGTTCATCCTGTCTGTCTGTGTACACGTGACACACAGACACATTAGACCCATATAAAGCGTCGTATTAAAATATTGAACTTTCTGATGGAAACTTGAATTTCAATTCTACATGAGGATCACAAGCTCATATGTATTTTCATTAACAATTTTTCTGTTACAGCGAGACACGACAAGGTGTGTTTGATAGTTGCATCTCACGGTTTGCAACGTTCTAGTTTGAACTTAAAGGAGAGGAGATGAAAAACGAAAACAAGGTTTCTTGTCATTGTGGAAATGCCGATGCAGGATTTAGGTTTGCTTGTTAAAAATGCATATACTAGGGCTTGACAGTTGATAAATGTGTCGGCCTTCAGCATTAAACTTTTTCGTCAAAATGGCAACACAGAAGCATTTCGCAAAATGAAATTATACCCAGCTCCGGCAACGCATTTGTTGCCATCACATGTGCCTTCCTCCCAAGAGATTTTGTAGGAGAAAAGGATGACGCATAAGTGTGTTCCCTCCCACTCGATGCATTTCTTTACTTCGTTATTTTTATCTAAATACCTATGACAGAAGTTGGGAAAGGTGAAAGCATATTTTCTCTCTAAAATATCATTTTTATGATGAATAATATACTATTGCCTTTTGGCCACCACCTGAAAACACACTTCATTGTAACTTATAAGGGAAAAATTATTGAAAATGTCACCTTGGCCATCAATCGAGCATTTTCTTTTGCTCTGCTTCCATTCTTTGTCTCTTTGGGAATTTTCCATTGTTATGTGCTATAGACTCAAAGCTGACTATAAAGCTGTTTATGGTTTTCACCAGATGGCTTCCTTTGAGTAGAAGGGAAAATAAACAGACATCTTTTCAGGATAAAGGGAAGGATACAAACGCGAAAAAAATAATGCACAATACACCAGTATGTATTTTTGTAACTTTTTCGTTTTTTTCTCTTATTTTGTAGAGAAAGTTTCATTAGACATAGTTTCTTCCAAACCTTGATGTTTCTTGTCTTGACTGTTTTTTCGTTTATCTAGTCTTTCCTCTTTTTGAGGAGAGTGTATACATGGCAAGAATGAGAAAAGGCTGCTAGAAATTAACGAAAAAGTAAAAAGACAAGATAAAAAAGAGGTGCTGCACTGGAGTAAAGGTCAACTTCTTTGATTTGCGTTTGGAGGATGAAAGGTAACAAAATGCCGGCAACGGCAGACATTAAGCGAAGAAGATGAAATGTGTGTATAGTGTATACTCTTACATTGATGTATTCTATTTCAAACTGTGTACATAAAATATCAAATGAGAAGAAAATGCTTACGATATATTATAGGGCATGCTGCATGCATTACAGAAAAACGAAAAAAGGGATATTCGTTGTTACTCTGTTGACCATGCTCGTTAGCATTTTGTGAAAAAATATTATGCTTGTTTTCTATTGTGGCAGTACCTTGCACTTTTTCTCTAATGATGAAAAAATGAAGTTCGCAGAATCTTACGATACATTTTTGGATTTACAAATCTAATCTAAGTGTCCAAGGGTTTTTACATACATAATTCAAACGCAATGGACTTGCATTAGGTATTTAAAAATATCTCGGGAGTGTTTGAGTGTTTGTTAGCATGGGTTGTTTGCAGTGCCAAATTGTCACTGACACTGGTAATACGTTTGATGATACCCAACAATGGATCCATCATGTATCATCACATCACATCACATCCCAATTTTCCTGCAAGTATGATTGATCTTGTAATAGAGCGCTTCAATGCTGAGAAAGTCAAATAAAAAATTGGAAAAGATGGGAAAATGCTAGGCTTTTAACTTGATTACGTCGTTGTATATAATGTGTGGACTTCATAAAATTTTGTGTTTCATTCTTTCATCCAGTATTTTGTGCACTATTATTATGATAGGTATGCTATTTTTGGCTAAAGCGGTTAGGACATCACACGATATCAGTACCACTGGCAGATAATAATATAACGTGGATGTGGAACGCAGATAATGAACATTCATCAAACTTTCACTCTGCTTTCTATTTTCTTCACTGCATTATTTTGGGGAGGATGGAAAATACCAAAAGTGAGCTATTTCGGTAACTATTATTGACAAAGGAATGTTCATGCCGTTATAATGACGTACACGTAGTCGTAATCGCTGCTTCAATTTACTGCGAAAACAGATTTTAGCTCTTTTTAGACCGTAATTATTCTAGTTAAAAGAATTGCACAATGCGCACTATTTATTTTTAGAAAAGAGGATAACAGTATGCATTCATAGATACAAAATATAAATATATAATATACGTGCAATTTATAAAGAGCTTTCACATAAAATAAATATTATACTAATCTGCAATAAAAGAAGAATTTTGTTTGTTTTAACACAAATAATATGAGAGTATTGAATATATGTTGACTAAAAGAGATAATATGGGTACGTTATGTAATATATTTGGAACAATGCAGTATAAACATTTCTCCTTACCTTTCTTAGCTTTGTCCTGAAGAAGTTATTTTATTCGTTTGTGTTTGGAGAAGTAGATGCTTCCAAAAATAGCAAAGTATAAGTATGAAGTATGAAAGAATGGGGAACATACTTTGCTATAGTAGTTTTCTATAATAGCGTAGTTGATTCAATGTAGGCACGACATCCATTTACTTCCGGAGTAGATTAGATAGAAGTTGGCGTGCCATGACGTGTTTATATCTAAATGAAAATGTGTACGTATAAAATGTACATAAAAATAAGGGACTACACAGGTAATCTAGATTGTGCATAGTAGAAAGTAATGCATAAGCAGTGTAAAATGAAGATTCATAGAAATATTGACGCATGTGGTTGGGGCAGCTGCAGAAGACACGCCCGGAAATCTATTTCTGGAGATGAAAGAGAGAGAGCTTGACAATTGAAACGAATATTAATGAAATTTGAATGAATTCTGTCCAATACCCTGTATTCAGCCACTATAGCGAC
Organism: Willowsia nigromaculata; assembly: GCA_034700605.1. Classification (NCBI taxonomy): domain Eukaryota; kingdom Metazoa; phylum Arthropoda; class Collembola; order Entomobryomorpha; family Entomobryidae; genus Willowsia; species Willowsia nigromaculata. The sequence continues at coordinate 31,576 of JAQIXX010000760.1, forward strand.
CAAATCGTAGCTACTGCGTTGCTTTTAGAGGCATTTCTGTATAAGTGTATATGAAGCAATGAAGTTGATGTCGCTGAGAATTCGAACTCTCATTGTTGAAAATTTATTTTAAAATACCACACAGGTAAATACAACGAATAAAGCTTTTCTCTGTGTTTTTGTAAATGTTAGTTCTGTTGTTTCTGTGAAATTAACATTTTTGTATTTTTACTAGATATACTTTTACTTATATAAGTTTTTTCTCGACTACGTTGTTCCTGATCGAGTGTGCTCTAGCAATCATGACCGTCGTATTCTGTATGTGGGTTTCGCTCGGGTCATATTATATGAAACAAAAAAAGTTGCATATTGCAAAACGATTGTTCAATTTCCTGAGACCCAACTTGCAGAATGTACTAAAATTGAAACTGTTACAACTGCTACTTTTTGCATGATGAACATGGGGCATCGGCTTGTGTGGTACACTGGTAATTTTCATCTCTGATAATCTTTCACATGACAAATTTTCAGAATTTTGCGTCAAAAGTAGTAACTGTTTTGACGGTATAATGTACAACGTCTTTTAAGATCAGATGCTTCTCAAATCACAAGACTCAAACTACTGAATGTATTCATATCAATGAAGTCGATGAAGTTGTCTTCCTTCTTCCTGTCTGCCTTTGTCTGTCAACTCGAATTCTGAAAAACCAAAGCACTTGATGGATTGACATCCAATTTGGTAAGAGAGTAACTTAGGTAAAAATAAAGCTCTTCTGAGAGAAATTTCAGACCCAAATCGTTTGAAACCATTATATCTGCCAATTTCCGCATTATCAACATAATGCATGTTTGATATTATTCGAAAGCATTATATTCTTGATAATTAATTTCTAATGGTTTTAACCGTATAACGACATTTAATGTGGCAATCACATGCATAAATAAATTAAACACCTTTATATTCAATGGTTTTAAGACACGAGTTACGGTATTCTGTACTCTAATTTCACGGTTTACACCGTTCGAGTTAGTTAACGATAACGTGTCTATGATCACGTTACTTATTGCCCTCTTCTGTTTTTCCTTTTTTCACACACTGCTTTTACGATAATTCTTCCATCAACACTAACACGAAGTAATTGATTTGGAAAAGTTCCGCATAATTTTGTTGCTCGTTTTTGGCAGCATGTGTATTCTATCTATGCCTCTGCATATTTACACTTTAAGGTGACTTCACTTGACTGCAACCTTTCATGCAAAACTAACATAACTTCTGCACTCTGCAGTTAACATGTAGATACTCGGTTCTTCAACAAAGTTTCCCGATTTTGCAAGTTTATACTTATACAAGAAACATAGTTGATGTTGATACACTATATTGTTCATGCACCTATGTAGTTTCTCTACAAAGCAATTTTCTCAAAAACGCAGCAGCAAAAACGCGTAAAGATAAAGGAAAGTAACATGTCTTCAGTGATTCGAACAAAATCACTATATTTTTGGACTTCGTCATTTCTTATGAGTCATGAGCTTCCAACCTTTCTTTTTGAGTAAATAAACAACATTTTCTCATCGAATAATCTTTGTCTTCTGTAATAGGCTCGTTGTGTGTGGCTTATTGAACTTCGCCGAAATATCAGAGAAATGATATCTTTATTTTATCAATAGTGAGGAAATAATATCACCGTGGATTCGTATAGAGCGTAGAAAAGAGCAGTACTTTCTAATGTGTAGAGATATGAATATTATGGCCCAAATTATCCTTGTTCAAATGACCGGACAAATCTCCATGACTCCAAGAATTGGAAGATGAATGCTCTCTATCCGTTCTTTACAGTTAACTTTGAAAGGCTAAATAGTACACGTGGAAAAGTAAAAGGTATGGTCAAGAGCAGAGACTCATGCGATCTTTCAATTAACGGAACCGGTATTTATGTTGTTAGGGGTGCTACTTTTTTCCATGTGAACTGTTTCTCAATAAGCCCTTCGGTGCAACCAGAATTATAAAATTATACAGCTCTGTTTACTCGTCCTATATTTAAGTATGCATCAAGTAAGCATTGCCATAACTTTGTTCTCCGCTTGATCATTCATGCAATATCCATATCCACAATTAGTCGTGTTTCGGAACGTCACGCAAAAATAGGAATATTTTCTCTATCGAAATGGTTGAACTTTAGAAATTGTTTTCTTCTTAAAATTCTGAATTTCTGTTGTTAATCTTGAACCTAGTGAATGTTGTGGAGGTGTTCTATGCATAAAAATAATATTTCGTTGATTTAGATCCTTTTATTTTGTGGGAACATAAGCTTTCAATTTATTTGCCTGTTAGAATCACTTTTACTTTTATATTTTGAGAGTTACATAAAAATGACATGACAAGGTTACGACTTGGTTGAGACCTGTCAACAAAGTTTGCAGTACAGTACATGGAATGGTGTGAAAGCACTATGTAATGTCTTGTGGTTGGTGTTTAACCGCTATCTGTTGGAAGTTATGAGGATGCGACTAGAAGGATTGTGGAGACTTCCATGACTTTTCTTAGAGAAAGTAAAAGTCATTTAGGAAAGTACTCTTGTTTGTGGAGAACTCACTTTTGTTGTACATTTTTCCCTCGCGATTTTCATCAAATTGGATTCGTCAATCTTTTCATCTGTCACGAGTGTCTTCTATATCATCCCCAACGTTTTATCGCCTTTAAATGTTAATGAATAAAAGTTCTGGTGGCATAGGAAAGGTTGGCTCTGTCCGAAGAAAGTGGAAAGAATTGTGCTGTGAAGGTCATTTCCCAACCGGAAAGAAAAGAAATAGACAGTGGAGAAATTGGAAAAGTTGTCGTAGTGTTATCCGAAGTAGTAGCAATAGGTGGGAACACGAAGGGTTTGTCTGCAAATCAAGGCCATATTTCGAAAGAGTCTCGAGAAAAACTAGACGAAGAATAAACAAGAAGATGGTTCATCAGCTCATTGTCAGTCTCGCACTTCTTCCAACTTTCACTATTGCATCAGAACACAATTCATCCACAAACAACAAAAAGAAGAACATTTACAGCTCTTACTACTCACACAGAAAAGAGATAACAAGGTTAAGAGTTGAACTTCTCCATTTTTTACACTCTTCACAGCTGTCGAATAAGTAAGTTCATTGATTGCAACATTTTCATTTTCATGTATGATCTTTCCTCATTGGTAGGTGGGATTTACACATGTGATCTGGAATATTAATTTAGAATACCTTAGATATAAAAGTCAAGAAAAGGCTATTTGAATTGGACTACATTATTAAAAATTAGTTGCATAGAAATGCAACTACGCCTAAGTATCAATCTTACTTGAACTCGGTAACATCAAATAGCTGAATAATAATATGTACGGTTGGTTATATACCTGTATACAATGCACTGACAGAAATATGACCTTTACGTTCTCCATTTTTGGTCCTCTACTGCACAACTTTCTCCACAAAAAACTGCACCACGTAATAACTTCATGCTACAAAACAAGAAATGAACTCGTTCATGGCAGTTATTGCAGATATTTTATGGCGTAAGTAGCCTTCTTTTATTTCGCCTTTCGACTTTCATTCTCTAGAATAAAGAATGTAAATGTGAATTCAGTCAGGGTGCTGGAAAGGTTCTATAAAAAGTATTCAGCAACCACATTCGCTGGATACCAATGAGATGTTTTCATGTTTATGCTGCATCCAGTATCCAAGGACGCCTGCGTTTCCGTCTCCGCTATTAGTGGCAGAGGAGAAAGTGGAAAATGGTTTTTTCTTAAATGACAAACCCAACAAGCTATTAGGCATAACGCAAAGGCATAAAAAGCTATTTGTGACAGTCATGGCACAATTGACAAATCAAGTTCAAGTTTCGCAAAAATTGTTAGCCAAAGTTTTGGTTTTTTCGCTTGAGCGAGTTAACGAAACACGCTTGCATAATGTTGTTATTGATGATGCATCTGAGACGTTAAATAAATTTCATACCGAATGAATAGGTACTCAACTTTTGTGTCCATGGCAGTAGATTGAATGTAATGCTTTTTATTAATTACTATAATTCAATTGCACTTCCCTATTGCATATCAACTTTATACAGTAAAAAACTTGCAAATAAATAGAAGCCAAATTTTAAGTAAACTTCACGAGTAGTTGTTCATACATACATCACAACAAATGTTTTTTCCATGATGATGCTTTTGGCAATAAACTTGTGTACTAAAATCTCCATTCAAACATATGTCCAACTGAAAGTTTACTTGCAAATGAATGGAGGCACCATCATCAGTATCAATATTTTGAACCTTTTAAAATTTTATACACATATGCAACATAAAAAACTATCTATGCATATTTTCATGTGAAATTTTCACATGAGAAAATGCATTAAAATATCTCGTAAGTGCATAGCTCAAAAATTGTAAATAACTTTTTTCACTTTTCAAAGACAAAAGAGAACAATGCTGCAATTGCATTTTTCTGGAAGAAAATAAAAATATCATTTTTAACATCCTTATAGCTGTCAAATTCAGCAGTAGTGGTGCTGGAATCATCTAAATACACAATTCCATAAAGGGTATGTCATGTCATAGCCATGGTTGTTCCAAATTAATTAAAAAGTCAAATACCAAAGTTTGCCATATGAGATGATTTCGAAAACGATCATTACGTATCTTGTCTGTGCATGGATAAGTAAACTTGGATTCTCAAATACAATACTGTGTCCTTTAGAAAATACGAATATCAAATATGAATGGATTGGGTTGGACCATGAATAGCAGCAGAATTACATAGTAAAGTAGAAACGAAGCAAAACACATTGTGAGTCATCGAATTATGCATGCTTTGATGTGTTGTTCCTGTTTGTATTTTGAAAACTCGAATAAACTTGAACTGCAGAAGAAACATTAGTCGAGTGAATTGACATTAAACAGTGAATTTTTGAAAGAGCACGAAGCGCAGTTTGCAGAAAAAACAAGGATGTATATTTAGAAACAGTCATAACATACATCTACTGCCTTCACATTGAATTGATATTTCGGAAAGTTTGCTCACAGCATTATGCATGGGCGTTAGAGTAAATTTTTAATAAGCTTGGAATTTGGCATATGAATTAAATCTTTATAATACCGCAGTTTGCTCCTTATATATGAGTAGGCATATGATACTGGAGGAGACAGCAATAAATTAGAAGGAATGAAGGAAACAGACATCACGCCATGCCATTGCGACAACATTTACTAAATTGCATTCAACGGCAAAAATATAAGGAATCCATTTTGGAAGTTGGTCATAATATATTGCTCAAGCACTACTAACAGCAGCATAGTATATTCAAGTTTATACAAATCGGATAGAATTCATTTTCTAGGTGACAAGGATATATGGAAATTACTAACTTATTTTGTTAACTCATTGGTCTGGTCTGCGTCAAATTTCAAAATTTTTATGCAGCATCATTTGATAACCCGCACTTTGTTGAATGCTCACTGTTATATGCGCATAATTAACTAACAAAGATATTAAAAGATGAGAAGACGACAAGAATTTAAAAAAAATTTTATATTGAGTTTATGGAAATGAACAAGCAGCAATGCAATGCTTATACATAGAGGTCTGTTTCTGTCTGTGTGTGGACACGATTTCTAAAAACCAACTTCAGACGGATCGATATCCGATACTTTGGCTACTTTGTCACATTTAAGTCATTAGCGGAATGTCACACCCAACGGACAGCAGCAACCGTGGTCGGAAAAGAGGTGAATTTCAGGACATTTGCGTTTTCGGTTGTAGACAGAGAGCTCAAAATTAGAACTAGAGGTAACATGACAACATGATTCAACTGCAAAATTTATGAAGAAGTGTAATGGACGAAAATGGATAAATCCACGGAGATAGTAAAACTCTGTGTTAGAATATTCTCAAATGGGATATTGGCTGATGCACAGCATGGATTGAGTTCAAGCAAGTCATAAAATGATGGCTACATAGTTTAAGCGTACAAGCCAAAGACAAATGTCTCTTAAAGAGTACAACATGGGTGTGTTAAATTTATTTTTATATGTTGGCCTGTATATACTCAGTTTTTTATTCTGCTTACAAAATTAAATTTCATAGATAATATTTATAGAACGATACGATTATCATTATCATAATTTCTCATTATTTTGTACTTTACATATAGGTATTCACTCTTTTTACATTGTCCTTGCCTCGTCCATTGTTTACAGCATGTCTACAAGTCGATCAAGAAGATAAATATGACGATATGAGCAAGATTCACATCCCTTCTGTGACATTTTTGTGGGCTCACTGTAATGGTAATGGTATGAAGCTTGCATTGCAAAACTGATGCTCATGTTGGATCACTTTATCATCGCGATGTTGGCTGATTCTATAAAAACGTCTTAAGTCAAATAAACTTCAAAGTCAAGTTTGCTTGGCTTTTAGATGTAAAATCCACTTGTTTTGTAAATTATCTATATGATGTACACGTACTTTGTCTTGTTTTAGTTGTTTACTATGGCTTAAGTATCTTACCTAAGATATGGTAATGGTATTTAAGGTTTTAGAGGATTTTGTAATCTCTATTTTTGCACATGATTTTCAACTTTAATGCATTACTTAACTGAGCACGCCCTTCCACGCCAATTTAGTAGACCTCATGTAGTACGTTTCTTAGCCCTTTCAATTTTAAGACTACACAATATCAGTGAATTATATATACAGCTAAAGCGAGTTCTATATATACATGCATAGAGTATGGTGCAAATTACACGAGAATATAGCTGTAATAGTAGGTCCTATAACGTTGTTGAAGTGTTGATTTTATTGTGTTGTGCGATGGTGCATTTACCTGTCTGGTTTGACTAACCAGGTCGTACCTGAAGTTGTAAAATAAAACACACTACACCACATGCCATTTGGTATTAGAAGTGATAACGATAACTTGAACATATTATATTCACATACACGAGCATGAATATAAATTTCATTTACTAGTCTTCCAATGTTTTACATCTTTTTAATGTGGTATGAAGCTTTTCAAGTTACACGATAGAATGCAGTCCAAATATCAAATAACTACCGGAACATTTTGCATTCTGCTTTCGGTAATGCTGGCAAAGTATCAGGTATCCTCATTTCAGTTTTGCAAAGTTGAGGCTTTTCAGTTGAAAGGCAAACCGAACCGCAGCAAAAGTGGAGAATAATACGTGCTACGTACGTGTCAACATAAGGAGCAATAATGACAAGAAAGAGTAAACCATTTTTTGATTAGCTCTCTTGTCTGGTACGGCTTGCTTATAACAACCGTTCATTTCGATATCATTTTTTCTATGCTTGGTTATCATTTGCTCTACCTTTCTTCATTCCTTACCTTGCGCTTTTGGCTGGTATTTTATTCTCTTCAATCCAACAGACAAATTTTTAACAGTCAACAATTTTTTCAATAAAATAAGAATACTACATGAAGGCAATATCTTAAGCATATATTACGGAGTTTGGTTACTCGGCTATATGTAGCACTGAAGCTGCAATGTTGCATGCTCATATGTGTTCATATACCGTGCTAAAGATTGCCGAGTTATATTTCTTAATGCTGTGTGGGTATTTGGTTTTGGATTATGATAAAATGCATGAAACATGTTTTTTACTCACGAAGAACCCAAAACGCATGATACCTGAACCTGGCTCGTCTCTTGTGAGATCATCATGATTCATGATGAAGATTGTGGATGGTGTTTCGCTGAGTTTGTTGCTGTTGATCAGATCGTTTTAACTTGACTGTGCAGTTGTATGAAAATTGTGGGGAAAATATAGTAGTATTATGTAGTATGAAACATTGCAGCTGTTTTTCTGTGCTCTTCTCTGCACACATTGCTATACATGATAAAGGCATAAAGAATATCAAAACCTTTTTGCACTGTTTATGCAGGATAACAATGAAAAATACTTGTAAATAGCAGATGTACAATGTCTACGTAACACCGTGAACGGACTCTTGTATGTGTTGTGCCAAAACTGCTTTTATCTCCGATGTGAAGATTAATTTTGCATAAATAAAAACATGGCTTGGTGGTTAAAAGGGTCTCTGAATGTCTGAATCATCAACTAACCAATCAGTGTATGTACCGAACGTCAGTGTCATGTCAGCAGTGCATTAGTCTACAATGAAACAAAACTCTCGCCTGTTGCATCCTTGGAACAGAGGCACTAAAATTTATTCACTTTAAATAAAAATAGTATTATATTCTCATAAGATTCAGTTTTGTCCCACGACAACCAGATACCATTAAAAGAAGTTCTTTTACAAAAAGAATGACAAGCTTGTCGTGGTGGTAATCGCCATCAAATAAGTATACTGCGCACGCCTACTGTCCACATTCATTATATTTAGTTTGGCGTGCCCTTTTTCTTTTGTCAGTCAATTTAAGTTTTGAATCTAAGTTCATAAATTGACTATAAATTGATGCAGTGTGAGTGCAAAGTAAGCATAGCAGTTCTAGTAAAAACTCTTTGCTGTTATTAATACTCTAGCGCTACATCATCATCAGAGCCAACGTTTGGCTGTTAAATTTGACTTGGCAGTAGTGCATGTTCTCTGACATGTTTGCATTTTGTCATTGTGAAGGGTTTTCGAGCGTTATATTATCCAACAGGCAACTTGCTACATATACATATAGTGCAAAAGTTTAATTAGGCAAAAGCAAAACAAATATCAACACACTGAAACTATATTGACCATTAAAGTACCGTGTCGCTAAGTTTATAGTTGTCTCTGCACGCATGCATGCATTGCATTCGTTTGCGCTTCATATTCGGAATTGATCACGCAAACATCCTCGTCATCATCAACAGGCAGGATAAGCGAATATATTGTGGAAAAGGGAATTATTAAGAAAATGAATCCCTATTTCAGTAGAGACTAGTGATTACTACTGTGGAGTGGGACAGAGAAAAAACGGTCGATTACTAAGCCCCAGAAACGGTTACTTGTCAGTTTCCGTGTGGGATGGCTTGATTGTGAAATAAATACGTATTGGAAATTGGAATTTGGAATCAGACGTATTGTTTGTCTACTTCAACTTTTGTGTCCATACAAACACTCAAACATCAAAACATTTTATCGCTACACTTACTTTTGTCGTTTTATAAGGGAAATTGTATGAAGAAAGGTATTTGTGAGCAGAAAAAATACACTTGCTGAAGTGTGTATATCACCATATTATTATCTTCAACAGAATACCCTGTGGTAGTGTTATGTGTGTGTTGTGTCTTGTATGTTTGTGAATAGATTAGGAAAGGCAGGCGACAAAACGTGAGCTGAGAAAGTAAATAGAGGCTGGCCAACTGCCGAGGAGAGAGAAGCATAATATCGGAGTTGAGTCGGATATTTTGTGTTTTATAATATTGTATTGATAAGCACTTTTCCTATCAATGCTTCTGTAAGTTTGGACTTTATCATACTAATCCTTTTGCCTGTGTGTAGGACGAATTTGCGGGTTATTTAGTACTATCGTCCAGGTGTATAAATTGATTATTCATCGGTTTGTCTACTACACTAAACTGGACATGTATTTTTGCCTACACACAAAACAACATGGCAGTTAGACTAAAATGGTATCTGTTTGGAATTAGATGGAAATGCTAAGTTTAAAATCTTCGTATGTTTAATGAGACCAAGTCTTAAGTGAAGTTGTGTCAGTTATCACGTTCCTGTAAAAAAAATTTGCACGTTCTCTATAAACCTTGCTGAAAATATATAAGGCCAAGAGACGAAAGTGCTGATGAGTGATGACAGCAGCATATTTTATCGTCTTTAAAATGAAAGGATGAAACGCAGGTGATGATTGGTGTATTATGCAAATAAGCAGCTCTTTTTGCAAAACACATAAGCAGATAACTTTGCAAACTTTGAAAATGATAAAATAAAATGTTAGTTTAACATTACTCATTCGTTTCATTCAGTCACCTAAATAAAATGGAAGGTGAACAGAACGTAAAGCGATCTTATTTTAAACAAAAATCAGTTCAGTTTTGTGCAATGTTCAGAGAGGTTAGTAGCGCTTGCGCGTGTAGAAGAAAATATGGTACCGCTATAAAAGCTCAGAAAATAGACTCACTAATTGCAAGTGCATAATAATATCTTATATACACTGGCATCATACCGTTCGTTCTAGCAATTAGTAGTGGCTCCCAGCGTTTCTCCTTTGTGAACGTGATTCAAAATAGTACATCGGGTGCTGCTAGGAGCTAAAGGAATAAAATTGAGTTTATCACTCTTTTATAACTTTATGCATACTTTACATCTTTCGTAAGCAAAAGTATTCGTTGCTGTTAGAACACTAGCAATGTAATTTTCAGCAGACAGCAGCTACTATATACGATGATTAATAACAAGTGGTAAAAGTTTTGAAACTCGTTCTTCTGTGAAAATACTTGATGTACGTGGCCTTGGCGAATAAATCAATAATAATTCATCGATATACATATAATCACTCTGTCTGTCGGAAAATATTCATTTGAAGAAAAGCATCTCATCGGCAATCTCTATGCATTCAGTTATGCAAGATATGAAAAATTCAATTTGAGCTTCTTCTCATCATTAATGTAAGAGGTGACTAACAAAATTTGGAGCTTCAATAGATCAGAAGAATGCCCATTCACAAAAAGGAGCAGAGGTGTCGCAGCAAATATTGATTTTGATGACGAGGGAAGATGATGTGAATACTACAATAGACCATTAAGTATTAAGACATCACTAGGTAGTCAAAAGTGCAGGGAATAAAAAATGGAAGAACAAAGTAATATAAATAATAATTTTGCAACGGCTAATGCGACCACTGTCGGCAGTGGAGGTGGTACCAGTAATAAAGGGGATCCACAGCAAAATGGCTCGACTAGTAGCAGTGCTGCCGTTGGAGGTACGGGTGGCAATATTCCAAGTAGCCCATTTGAGCTTCGAAGACATCGGAGCTTTTACGACAGCAGTGGCAACTCGAATCCCAGTAACACGAATAACATGGCTAGTAAACGAAGGGCGTCGGCAAAGGTGTCCGGGTCAGTGAACAAGGCCAAGTCGAGTAATCAGATTCTGAACTTTTTTCGAAGCCAGAGCCACGAGCCGAAAAACAGCAGTAATAGCAATCAGGATGATGTTACGAAAAGTAACGAGGGTGGGCCAACAGTGCCTCCGGCTACCTCAAGTGGTGGAACGGGGAGTTCAAGTTGTACCGACGCGGTCACGACAACATGTCCAGTGGCTAAACCTAGAAAGCAGAGACCACAATCGCTGTATACTAAAACGACGTCGAGTAGAGGGGTATTTCAATACAGGGTCAGTGGAATTGAAACGACACCCGAAACGCCGAAAGTGTCCCCAAATGAGCTACTTGAAGGTGGCGAAGACGCTACAACTTTCTCTGGTGGCAATGCAAATGCTGTGATGACCACATCAGCATCTTCTCATTCGAGTGGAGGTATGCCTGGTGCGACCAATGAAGAACAGTTTGATGTTCAGCATGAGGACATTTCTGGTTCGAAAAATAACCACTCTGGAAGTGGTGGAGGAAATAGTAGTAGTCGGAGTAGTGTGAGTAGCAGTGATTCTTTTGCAAGTTGTGGAGGCGAGTCATCGCTTGTGTTTCGTGGTGATGGGGAAGAGGAAATGGATAATTTTGACGAAAATCTGGCTGCTATAAAAAAGGAAAATAACAGGTATAGAAAGCAATACAAGTATGAATGTTTGGTTTCAGGTATGATGATATGCACTAGTACTATAGTTCATCTATTCATCTCCTATTCTCTCATTGCCATAGCCGGCGTATGTTTTTGAAGGCTATGGTTCAGGTTCGACAAGTAATGTTTTTATAATAATAGTGTATGATATGTAGTTGGTCATGATCAACATTAAGCAAAAATGTGTAAGAATGTTCAAACAAAAACGTCGATGCATACTCCTGTCGAATTATCATCATCATCAAAGGATGAGCAGCAGAATGGCTAAGTTTATTAAAGATTTCTATTTTTAGGGTAAATTCAGGTCATCGCACATCTATTTAATGCAAAATTCTATAGCCTATTGTGTTGAGCAGTGTCAGAAAAGTATATTGTATATGGGTTTGGTAGGTAGGGTATTATGTAGTCCAAAGCCCATGCCCCGTGCATAAATATTGCAAAAAAATGGTCAAGTCATCATCGTCATCATTCTCGACAGCCTTTTATGTGTGCCCGTTATTATTATCTCTACATATAAATCCACGTACGCACACCCACAACAAATAATGCTCTTACACTGTTTCTTTCTGGTTCGTGAATTTTGGGAAAATTATTTTCTTTATTTGTCTGCTGACTGCCTACACCACGCTGTTGTCAAAATGCATATAAATTATGCATGCTTTAATAATACGGACACAGAAATAATCACTTTATTCACATTTATTGAGTTGTGGCAGAAGCAGGCCAACAGTGCAGAAAAACAGCAATTTTAGTTTTACTGAAACAATGATGTAAAATATTAATTTACGACAGCGTGCGGCAATGCGAATTTTTTACTTTGATGATGAGCATAGTTAAAAAATAACATATATTCATATTGTCGACTATTTTATCATCGGTTGGTTGAATAGTAAGTCGTCCAGAGAAGAATATTATGCAATTTTTATTTTTACAGAAGAATGAACACAAATCAGACATAGTCTACTGTTAACCTTTCAAGCATGCAGTAAGGTGCTTTGTTCTCAACATGCGAATAATGCATTTTTACATATCCCTTGACATATTGTTCCTTGACCAAGTTCATTTTAAGACAAGTCGTACAGTTTTTGGTGACCTAATACCGCTGAAAAAAGATTTCTCCTTGATTGTTGACTAGGGTGGGATATTGAAGGGGTTGTGGAGTAGCGGTGTAAGGTAGCATTTGGTTAATTCTTGGTTACTTCATTTCTACTCTACGAGTGATTTCAATGTTGGGTAAACCGACAAATAGAAGTGCATACAAAAACGGTAAATACCGGTTTCTTTCCTTATTTCTGATACAGTAAAAGCATTGTTGGCTTGGCGATGGTCGATGCCATGAAAGCCTCAACACAGACTAGTGACTGGTGCTAAGGAACATACCTTTGCCGATAAAACTGCAAACCTGATGGTCTGCTTATGAACATTGTTTGTTTCTTCGATCGTGTCTTATCTTCTTCCTACAAACTTTAATTGAAAGTTTAACCACCAGCAATAATGGTGCTCATGTTTCATTTTCCTGTGGTTTCAATACTTATTGTGGTGTACAATGTACAATTGCGATTTTTCCTCAGAGAAACAAGGATTCACTATCGTCCCAAAAAATGGAGTCTGCTCATTAAGCATTATTACTATTAGCGTATGACTATAGCCCAACTCTAAACGATAAGATGTTTCAGCAGCACAGTAAGGAACAATTATCCGAATGAACCTGAATTTTTGAATTCTATGGAAGCAATCACAATTCAAAACCATTTGAATCCAATTAAATAAACATCCATAAATTTTTTGAGGAAAAAACCAGAAATAACTATTTGATTGCAAAATGATTGTTGATGTTTCGTGATTTTTTGGGTAAATTGGAATTGCTATGATGAACGGGAAGAAGTTTAATTGCCGGCGCAATCCTCACCAGTTATATACGGTCATAAAATCACTAACGTAAGTTACTCATTAAACGTATGCCATATTATATGATACGACTGTTGTTATTGCTACCTCTCAGGTAAATTGGCCGAGGAATCCGAGAAAGCTCATTTTTTTGCTACGTGTATTTTAAATGGAAGAAAATTGTCACGGCTAGCAACGAAATTTTCTTCCATTTAAAATACACGTAGCAAAAAAATGAGCTTTCTCGGACTCCTCGGCCAATTTACCTGAGAGATAGCAATACAGAGAACTGCAAACTAAACTCAAAATCAAATCAAAATTCCTCGTCTGATAAAACATAGCAGTAAGCATTTAAATGGCCAACTATCATGAGTGAAAGCTTATCCATTTTGCATCCACACAACTGCGTTTGGTTCCCTTTGTAAAACACGTAATATATGATGCTAGTTTCCTTCTTATAGGACGATCGCAATGGAATAAATCATGCATCCGCAAAATGTCATTTGGTCACTATCATGACTGTTATAATGCCATACAATACAAGAATACTGCGTCCAACAGATTAAGTAATTTTGCATAATATTTCATTTCACACCATCAGTGAAAGTATGAATGTAAAAAACAAGTGACCAAATAACTCATAATTCTTTTATAACTTTACATACAATATATTATTCAACCTTTGCTACCTTGTTTGCTACCCCATTATGTAGGTACACATCATATTCATGTTCGGCATTCTCCAGTTGGGGGAATTTTTTGGAATTGGTAAGGAAGTGACAAAATCTCTCTGGGAGGTCCTCTCTGAACTAGAACTAGTTCCCTTTCCTTGCCATACGCAAAGACCTGCCGATCAAAATGCAAAAAAAGTTTCCACCACCTTTTATGCTTCAATGAATGTAATACACACTTTTATAATATTATCAGTCATCTCATCTCACATGACAGTAACCCCAACCAAACTTCGCATTCTAGTTGTCGATAATCCGCATATTATTGGGTTCAAAAGACTGTATAGGCGGAAGAAAAGTGAAGAGAAAGGTGGGGAAGACGAATTAAATTGAAAAAAATAGAAAAAGGTACATAAATGCAAGCGGTGAGAATGCGGTTTGCAACACAATTTTATCACAATAGTCAATTCTGATAGACTATAATCTATTAGTTCATTCTACATTTAATGCAAAAATAGCTTTTACGTAATCCATATTCCATTCCAGTTCTTTCACTCTTAATGTGAACACGTTTAAAGAGCTTATTCAGTTCTTTCTCAGATGAAGCTATGAAACAAACTTTCATTCTCACACAGTTTGACAACTATCCAGAGCTTAATTTCAATTTCAAAACATCAAAATTATATTCCTAAATAATTACTAAATAAATTAAACTAATTTTAATTAGTATAGCTAATCATAAGTTAGTTGTTAGTTGTAATTATTAGTGCAGCTAAAGGTTCTTAGAATCCTTCGTGTTTAGTTCTTAGTTTTAAGTTTTATAAATGTAAAAATTATTGTAAATATCTTTGCAAAATGCATTTTTGAATCTACTGTGCCTGTTAGTAATCATTATTTTGTGACAGTGACAAATAAAGTCTAACCCTTTAAGTTATACTCCAACTATAAGATTATAACGTTTCCAAAAGAATTGTGGTTTTCATACTATGCTAACAGATTACCATTTATTTGGGCAGTGATATGCTTTTAATTAATAAAAGTTGAAAGTTAACGTGAAATGTTTGAAGAAACAAAAAAGTTGATCTCTCCAACAATTTAAGTATAGCGAAACAAAGATCGTGTTGATTTGAATAAAAATCTATTAAAATATACCATGACAAGTAAGGAGCTTGATAACCCCAGTGGCATGAGTAACGATGAAGGTGAAAGTGATGAAGTGAAAGCAAATCTTCACGAATCTCCGCGCTCGCTTCATACCTTGGGATATGGGAAACGTGATCAAAGTAAAAATGAATCGGGTGAAGGGAAGACTTCAAGACTTGAAAAAGCTGACGTCTTGGGATCGCTTGAATATTCATCCCGGATGACAGACGAGCGACACTTGGAACTTGCTCAGAAAAAGAAAGCAGAAAATTTACAGGATCCCGATGCAAAGTCATCACCAAAACGTGATATGATAGAACTTGGGGTATTTCGGTACAATGATGCTATTATTTCCCAAGTTAAGGTGGAAGTAGAGGCAGAAAGAAAATCTCCAGAGTGCATAGAAGGAAATCCACTCGTCTCTGTTCGGAAGATGGAAGATCCTCCAGAGACTAGGTTCCGCAAGTCCAACTTCAAGGCAAGCAACAATGAAAATGAGGAGGATAAAATTTGGCAACTAAATTCAGGGGAAACGGTCAACTCTTCGTTG
>JAQIXX010000761.1:0-47465 GCA_034700605.1 Willowsia nigromaculata
GTAGAAACTTATTAAGTAAGTAGAAACACGTACTAACGTACGCGGATCAATGAGAAAGGGTAACCGCACCATGCAAAGGTGGCACAGATGCAGAAACAGAACAAAAGCATAGCCAATAACACCGCTGCACAACCGACCAAGAAAATAAATTGATCACTTGGTAGACGTATGAGCCAATCCAACGGTGTTGTCACAGTTTGGGACCCCAATTTACGAGAGCTACGGTGATGTTTCATGGTGATCACGGTATGAGGGAGGACGACTGGACTACGACATTTTCTTCCCCTGTTTTGAGAAATAAAAAACTTGTATGAGCACGAGATCACATTAACTTGCAGGACAAATGTGAATGATGAATTTCTTCTTTCTTGAATTAAGTTTAATTAGGTATACTCACCTCGCAAATAATGCATCTCTGAGGTAGCGTGGACAGTGGCCATTACTTCGCTTTTTAGGGGAAGTTTCCAGGTGACAAAGATTAGTAGATTTCAACTCAGAATGCAAATTGTTGATGTAAAATGTCTTCATAATGGAAAAAAAGTTGGAGCAATGAAATGGCGATCGATTCAGTTCGACTTCACAGGACAAAATGCGATCTTAAAATCTTTTTCATCCTAAGAAAGGCATCAGTCAAGGTAAAGGACACCTGGAAAATAAATCTAAGTTGGCATGTTTATTTTATTTGATTTTGTCACATTGTTGTGAGTTTCTTTGTGCACGTTTGTGTTACTGGGTAGGAGGAATATGAGGAAGTTCTTTCTTTGGGTGAGCCTTTGTTCTGGTCTAGGTTGTATTTTTTAAGTGTCGTTTTGTCCGTTCGACGAAATCAATGAAGCGATGAATATTTTATAAAGAATGCTTTAATAATATTAAATGATTGAGATCTAAATGGTTCAAATTATGTCATTAGGCGTTAATCACATAGGGTTAATATCATGATCAGAAATATTTTATAATCACAGTTATCGTCACACTGATCCGTGTGAACAGACTTATTTGAAATTTAGTTCCTTCAGGCTAATTCAGAGTTAAGTTAAGAAATCATAAAGAATTTTGAGGTCCTTGTGGGGAAAATATGAATGAAGAAGTAATGGGGGAGAGGATCCGATATCTGCATTCAAAAACCATCGAGGAAAAAATTAGGTATGGGTAATTTTTAAATTTGAAAATAAATTTATTTTTTAATTGAAATTTTGTTTAAAAAGTTTTCTTGAGACTGGAGGCTGGGAGGAGATTCATCAATGGCTGGAAAGTTCTAAGAAGGGATCATCTTCGCTTTTACAACCTGTGGTCGCGTTACTAAAGGAATTGCCTATAAACTACACTTCCAAAAAAATACTGAACAACAGTAATTCTCCAATTCTGAAATCGTTCGAGAAGATTTTTGATCAGTGTATTACTAAGAATGATAGAATAATTCTAACGGATCTTGTAAAGTTTTGGCTTGGTATTGTTAAAGACAGAATGATGTATCGAAGAAAGGCTTCCAAGGCTTCAAACAGGTTTGACCCTGAGTTTGAAATGATTACTGTATTTGATGATCACCATGTGATCCAGTTTAGTCCAGATTTTCATAAGATTTGGTGGAAGATTACAACAGGAGGGATAACCAAGGTGTTTCGCATTGGAGAGGATTTTTGGTTGCAACTTATTGGAATCCCTGGTTTAAGACTTGGGACTGACAGTTCCCTCATACATAGCGAGCCTAGTATTAAGAAGAATTTGGATGAGGTAGTGCTTGCGGTGAAGAAGAAATTGCATGAGAAGAAGAAAGTTAAACTGGTTGATGTACTGGTTTCAGAAAGGAAGAAGTTAGTGGCTTGTAAACATTCCCCAGGGGGCACGGACATAATACATAATAATGGGCAATTGTCATCACAATGTGACACACAACAAACACATTCAAACATTTTAAAATTTCAGCGAGATCAACATGCTAGCGGTAGTAATTTTTTTTTGCCGGCAAGTAGTCCACTGCCAAATAGAATCTTACCCGAATCATTCCCGAGTTATTTTCAAGCTCCATTGTTTATGGGATATTATAGAGAGAGATCGGATGTACTAAACACTCCATCGACCTTAAAAAATCCATGTGAAACAATACAAGCAATTCCAAGCAATACAATGGTTCAAGGTGGAGATAAGGTACAGCCTTGGCTCCTACACCAGATAATTCTCCCTGAAGCAGTTTGTCAGGCTGGTCCTACACGTGTAATGACATCACATTCGTTCACTTTCGATTGGTCCTTCATGGGACGACCTTTGCCAATGATAGATTGGATAGATCCTTGGTTTATAAAAGATAAGATAACGAATTCGCAAAAACTGGAAAACGCAAGAAAAGCACCAAGAGAGGAAGTAAGGAGAACAGGAGGGCAAGAGGAAAAGGCTCACGATAGGGTGAGTAGACAAGTAGATGGCAATGGCAAGCAGAGTTGGAGACACAGACGTGATGAGAAGGGAAGAGATTTGCATAGGACACGCATGCTGAAACGCGAGCACGAAAGAAGTAACCGTGATGAAGAAGATGGAATAAAAATAAACCATCCAAATAACCATCCAAACAGTTGAAAGTTCTGGAAGCTTGGGAGCTTCTGGAAGTTCAGATTCGATCCAATCCAGCCAAACCAGTACTTATAAGCATTGATCATTTTTACTCATGGTGTTTTTTTATGAAACTTGTGAATAAAATCCATAAAAAAATGTTCTTAGAATTATGAATTATCCTACAAAAAAACCAACAAAAAGCAGTCTCGTAAGAATCTTATTGATTTTTTTGACAATAGAATAGACAATACCTAAAAAATTGAAAATATGCACATAAAAAACATCCCATATACTTAAAGGTTTTTAAATACTCCAAGTCATATCATGTCACACGAGATTGTGTTTTTAAAAGTTGCACTGCATGATGTCATGCTTTGATATGCATCCATATATTATTCTTTCATGCATCACATATGTAAGTTACATATTATTTACGTCTATAATATGCGCCCAAATTGAAGAAGTGTTAGCTTTCTGGTTAGCAATACAGGAAACATATTGGATGACATATTGAAAAAAAATACCCGAATAGAATTTAGAGTGCTATTGTGTGAGACTGCTTGACAATGTGTACGCACGCATGACCCTTGAGATTTGTTATACTTTGCACATTACAAAACAACTTAATGTACGCTCAGACAAATCCGTGCAACTTTCATGAAGGGAGTAAAACCGTCATAAAATCATACTTGATCTATCAGCTTTCTAAAAACTTTGAATGACGTTTTTAGAACACAATAGTGAGTGCAAAATCGATGATTGTGTTATCACTGTCATCAATGAGCCACAAAATTAAAGGAAACCTTTGCTCACGCTTGTATTGTTTGGTTAATGCGCAGTTAAATTAGACGATGCCATACGCCATAGCTCACCATAAGCACAGTAATTTTCTCGCATTGTTTCTGGTTAAAACCATTGTTTGTTTGAACATGTCTTGTATATGGAAAGGTATTTCCACAATAGTGATATTAGATCGCTTCATTAAGAGTTCCTTAAAAAAGTTTTAAAAGCATCTTACACAATTACATAAATATATTATACATATACTATAAATACATATATTAGGTATTAGGGCTCATAATTTCATTGTCTGGAAAACAGAGTATTACATCACATGAAAAAGTTTCTGCAATTTAGAAGATTTATGCTTGGTATAACGTAAATATGTGAGTAAACACGTGAGATATATTGTGTGATGCTCAATACCAAAACCTGGTGTAAATTATTTTATAATAAATTTTTAAATAAATCAAATTTTTCACGAAACAAGCGACGGGCAGCAAGCTCATTGGCGTCAGGTCCCAATTTTGTGAATCATGTATGTCGTTATCATCATGATAGATTTCTTTTTACAATTGAACATGCATAGTTACAAAAATACTAGAGAGTTTACAATTAAATTACAATAGATTTCTGGCAATTTCTGCCTCGTTGAACCAACTGCCAATAAAGCGTTGAGCTACGTGAGGCATGCAGAGATAATTTTTTCATGGAAGTCGTCGCTAATGCATAAGAAATTTAAAGGATGACGAAGACAGCCACAATTACAGATTTTGTTGATTTGATTTTTAAACTTTCTCGCCTATTGCAGCTCATGTCAATGCAGTAAAGAATTTGTAAGTGAAGACGCATTTAAGTTAGTTATACATTTAAGCCCTCGAATTCCACAGTACTCGTTTTGACGCCGTTGCAACAGTATAGGAGAAATGAGTCTAAGGAAATAATTACTCAATAACACATTGCAAGAAAATATGGTAAGTTCTGTGTGTGGGCTTGTGCCGCAGTTGGATAAAGAAAAAAGAAGTGTGTAACAAATTAGTAACAAATTCACAGAGCCGTGATAACAGAATAAATGCATAAATGGCATTCATGGCTTCTACTAAACAAGAATCCTGTTGGCTCACGATGCCCCAAAGATGCAGGCTTGTCTGTCACAACTGATTGGAAGAAGCTTTTCATGCGAACTCACTAGAATTTGTTGGACATGGAAAGCCGAACCTCAAACTGAGTCAAAGCTATTTCATGGTATTAATTTTAAAAGCGTTGTTTTTTTATTTGCATATTGTTGTTTTCTGCAACCGGCACTACTTAAAAATACAACGAAAGTTTTCAAATGGTTTGACTAAGCTCATTACGTGGTTTATGGTGCATTAAACCGAGATAAATGACTTAATTGTTTTGATTGATGCCGAAAAATGGAAGAAACTCTTCCTGAGAAAACCCTATGAACCTTTTTATGTATTCAGTTCTTGTCATAATCATAATCATAAACATAGAGCCATGATTATGATTATTCCATAGCGGAGCCTTTAGTCAGTTTTAGAACTGTCATAAAAAGTCAATGAGTGACGAATGTTCCTGTATTCATATGGTATAGAATACTATGAGGACCCAAAAGAACCCGACACAAACGTTTCGAGTCATTGGAGAAAGCATGTATTAAAATGTTTATAGAAATCATTGGAGAAAGCACATCATCTGCATCTCTGTGCAGCAAAAAATGAAACAGATATGAAAAGCATACAACGTAAGGAAGCATTCACATTAACGAAGTCGATATGGCGGTAACTTTAATAAAGCCAGATAATATGCCGGCGTGAAAAATGAAGCAAAGTAAGAAATCTGTTATTGATAAAAAACATTTTAGTTTAAGTAGACGTGAATAAAATTAATTAAATTCCATCTGCAAAACTATATGTTCTAAAGCGTAGCCCTCCAGACATAACATGATTCACTATTTTGCTACGGAAAATTATGTTCTTCTACTTGAAGAAAACCTTGCTCTTATCTCCTTTGTAACAAGAAATTACAAAAGTTCAATGAAATAATTTCATCGCTTGAAGAAGAGAAGATGTGGCAGTAAAATAAAAAGGTAAGAAAAGTTAGGAGCCAGGTAAAATGCCAAGCACAAATACAATTGTGCTTCGTACCCACCAGCACCATACTGACTTGCACACCGAACCGGGACAGCAATAATTGACTTGCATGTGAACCATTTTACCGTGGTTGAGTAAAGAGTTAATAGTATGCTTATTTTAGCTTAGCTATGCAAAGCAATCAACAAAATACAAATTAGTATGGAGTGTGTACTCAGTTTGAAAGAAACTTCTTCTTATATGCAGTATAGAAAATCCTTTTAGGAGATACAAATATCT
Source organism: Willowsia nigromaculata (assembly GCA_034700605.1). Classification (NCBI taxonomy): domain Eukaryota; kingdom Metazoa; phylum Arthropoda; class Collembola; order Entomobryomorpha; family Entomobryidae; genus Willowsia; species Willowsia nigromaculata. The sequence continues at coordinate 5,703 of JAQIXX010000761.1, forward strand.
TTAGATGTAAACTGGATTATGCGTGTATAGTAGAGATGAAAGCTTTTGGATCTCTTTGCAATAAACAAGACAAAAATAATGACTTTCATCCATCAGATCAGCAAACTCAGGCTCTGATAAGCATCATTACGGGCAAACATATGCATACCTAATCAATAACAACAATTCATTATTATGAGTGGATTGACCTTAGAATACCTAATTCCTTACTTGCTCTGACAAAAATTTTTGTGAGATCAATAATTTATTATTTCCTTTATCCCTCTGTATCCGCTGTGGGATTGACTGATATCTAAAATTTCAAGCTTTCAAGGATTATGAATATGAGACTCCATTCATGAAACATGTGGTATGCAGTGCTATGCATGCAGATCCCGATGTGAAATATGTAATTTAATTTAAAATATTTACGGGCATGCCAGTAATCAGATTTTTTGTGCTCCACACGGAAAAATATGCATATACATTAAGATTTACACACACTACGAGTAGTTCTAAATGATGCATCACAATTACAAGACTTACTAAGCTATTGCTGTATCAAGATGACTTCGTGAGGAGCTCATCTAGCTTCTCTTTAGTTCTTATCCCGACATTTAGTTATTTGGATTGATGTGTCTAAAATTGTCTGCTTAAATTAGTTGACTTAGGCATGAATTTTAAATTTAAGTATAAATCAATTTCATTCATTTGATGTTGTTTGGTTATTGCATTATTTCTTTTACAATTTACTTTTACAAGCAGCTGGATTTAGTTTAAGCTTCCTATGAAAAACACTGCTTAACACAGTTTCATCACTTTCATCACAAAAGAGCAGTAAGAAGTCTTGCGGAGTGACCAAAATTAAGTAAAGTATGTACATGCAAATATATATATTTTTTAAAAGATTTAAAACGCATTTTTATCTTGGTTTGAGAAAAGAAAAGAGAAATTTCTACTCGCATAGTAAATAAAAATAGAAGCCTGTCAGTTTAAAGATTTTATCAAGCAAAAACGGATCACAAAAGTTCTGAATAATTTTTTACGATTGCTTTGATTGAATCAACACACGGCAGAAAGGCTCAAACAGATACCTTGGTTGTTTTTTATGATTTCGATAAAAATAAAGCCAACAATCCAGAAATGTCGGTTTATCAGACGGCTAGGCGATAGTGATAACAGTAAAACTTCGATGATGGCTAGCACTAGACGGGAATAAAACATTGTTTTTCGTAACAACAACATAAAAATTTCGTTTTGGTTCAAAAAATTTTTTATGCTGAGAGCTGGAACGTGTTATCTATATATTTTTACTTGATGGGTTTACATTTTTAAATGCTGTCAGTCATTTTGGGTTGTGTACCCTTGCATTTGTCCCCGTATCAGACTCCAGCTAGATCTACCATTTACCATATCATTTCCTACCAAATTTTATTTTAGTATCTTTTTCTTGCAAAAAAAAGCTGAAAAAGTCTTTAGAAAGAAATATAATCTTTATATTAGATGAGCATAATGAAAGAAACGGTAGAGAATAACATCGGGCCATTTGGAATATTTGTGATGCACAGAGGGATACGCTCGAATTCATTGCAAGAAAAAACAGAAACAGCAGCAAAGGGACTAATATAATAACATAGTTATAAAAATCTTTGTAATGTACGTGGGTATATTTTACGTGTAAAGTAAACTGAAAGAACAGGTGAGCAAAAGTAATAAAGCAGCACCCGGCTATAAAAGTCACATCAAAAAGGTACGTATTCTCGTTGGAATGAATAACAAGTAAAAACGAAATGAAAAAGAGAACAAGAAAAAGGTCCCTTCACTAGATTGTGAAAGCGTAAACATAAAATAGTAACTTAAGATGCTGGGATACGCGTATGTATGATGTAAAAATTGTAGATGAAGATTTTCTACAGAAAAGTGGCAATAAAAGGTTCGGTTCTACTACAACTCACTGCAAGTCCTAACATGGAACACACATGCGAGTATAATATGATTTTCCTATCTAGGTAAGTAAGTGAGATAGAAAATAGTAAGATAATTTTCTACTTTTGTGTCACTTGCTCTTGTTGGAAGGTTGACTGTTCGGTAATGATCCCGAGAGAGTCCCTACAGTCCCGTTCAAGTATGCACTTGTTTATTGAAGTGGTATAAATTATGCAGGAGAAGCCGAGAAAGCAAAGATCTTCTTCACATTGCATCACTCGCCGATTGTTCACGATGCGAAGCTGACCAAAATTTAACTTGTTATACACGTTTACAGCGTAGCGACTTGGAAATAGATATGCTCATCAAAACACAAATGTGAAGTTGGGAAAGAGATGGATGTATACAGTAGAAGATGAATGAACAGATCGGGTTTAGTTTTTTCTTTCTAGAACTTTTTCTTTGTCAAAAAATTTTTCAAATTTTGTCTGACGTATTTCCCTTAGCCATTTCAAGTGTCTGAAAATGGTATAAATTTTGGAAAATAGAACTCCCTAAGGGTTTGGCTTGATGAAAATGGAATTCATGAAATAAAATCACTTATATCGTGTTAATCGTTAAAGTTTAAGTTAGTTAATTGCTAATTTAGTTTCATAAATGTGAATTAAAGTTAATAAAGATAGACTAATGAAATTCTAGGTTTGCGAATGTGAATATCATAATCGTATATATAGGGGAGTTTTTTCGGAGTTAGTAAAAGTTGAAGGTTATCAAGGTTGTAATATCAAGGTAAGATTGTAATAAGATTGAAGATTGCTAAAATGGGAAATATATTTTCATCTTCGGAGAATAAAAAATGTGAGTGTGAGAGTGGAATTTTAGTTCTAAAAAATGCTGATATGTCAAAGGAGCTAGTAGAACCAAGTGGAAAAGGACGTCGCAAATCACCCCGAATTCTTTATTATGGGTGGTTCTTTTCGCCGGAAATATCTTCAGTTATGGACAAAGTTGTATCGCATTATTTCAAACTGTGTTATAAAGAATCTTTACAATTCAGGGAATTCATCACTGCTTCATTTGAAGGGATTAGGGGTGAGGTGAATCATGTCGAGTATTACAAAAGACCGGATGCATCACGTTATCATGTCACTGCGAAATATCTCGGTGGGCATTCGGATCCTCAATATCAAACGCTGGCTGATGATTTATGTGGGGAAACATTTTATATGCATCTCAGTGGAATTGTTTTTACACCACGGACACTAGGGGTTCGCGTAACATTAACAAAATCGCAGGAGTTAATTTTTGATGGAAACTGTGATCAATCGGTCACTGCGTCAAACATTGAAATGATGATAAAAGGGGAAAATGATGCTTTTACGAGGAAGATGTTGATAGCGCACACAGAGAAAACACAAAATCCTGATTGTAAGATAGAAATGTGTAAGAAAAAAGATTGTGTATTTTTCAAGCGGTTTCCAAAAGACGAACCAACTAAAGTTAAAACAAAATCTAGAGCACACGTAACAATTGGATGTGCCCCAAAAGTAAAACCAGTAACAACAGGTTTGGATTTATTACATGTGATGGAATTGGAAAAACGAGAATCTACACAATTATTAAGTGACTCTGATTTGGTTTTGGAGGGTGGAATTCTTCGGAATTTTGATGATTACTTCGTATTCTATCCGAATTATGAAATGATTGCCCCTGCACAATTCAATGTTGTCTATTAATTTGTAATTTTTTAATAAATTCATTTAATAAATTTGACTTAAAATAAGTTATACAATTAAAATGTTTTTAAGATATATATAAATTTTTAAGACAAAATTTTAAGATAATTGAAATAAATAAAATTTAAAGTTTAGAAGACAAAATTTAGAAGTTAAAGAAGTAAGTAAAAAATATCAAATTTCACGAGCCTCCTTTAAATTCTCTTTGTCATGCTTAGCTGTAAGTGTGAGAATTTGTATTTTATTACGAAAGTACATGTAAATTAATATGAAAAAGGTGATAAAAAGAAAGAAAATAAGACTGATGGCCAACGAGAGTATTCCAAAAGACGATAAGGAGGTAGTATTGGTAATCTCAATTTCGTCATTTTCACGGTCGTCCTTGAAAGAATTGGAAGTCGGCTCGAATGTGTCAAAGTTGTCCCAGTTGATTGTAGGCTGTAGTTGTTGGTTGACACGAACAGTGAAAACTGGATGAGCCCCTTGTTCATGTATAAGACGCATTTCGGAACTCAGAAACTTGACACCGTTGATTGTAACGTTGACACCAGCGGGAACGGAGAAAACATGCCTGGGACATTTCTCCTTCACTCCCTCCAAGATGATCTCACTGTCGGGGCAGTATATATGGTATGCACCGTCAAAAGGTTTCAACTGGACATAGTGCCATTCATCGTGCAGTTTTCGTGGCATGCACCTTGTTATTACGAAGTGGTTTGTATCATTTTCCTTCTCAAATTTTGGCTGACATCCAAAAGAGGGTGATACGATAGTTTGCCGAGACCCAATGGAAGGAAGATCATGGGAGTAGATACAGTTCTCTGCTGTGGAGTAGATAACTCCCTGAGGTCCAGTATAGGAAACTGAACACGTCTCTTGGTCTCCATTTTCTTTCGTTTTACGCATCATCAGACGAAAAGGATCAGCTTCCAGGACCGTCAAGGAACGGTTAATGAGCGGTGTGGTGAAGTAATAATTTAGTACTGTCTCGTCACGCGATAACGCACAGCGAAATGGAGTGGACTTCATAATCGGACAGTCCTCTCCGCATGGAAGAGATATATTCATGAAATCAATGAAAGGTCCATGCAATTTGCCATCTTTCCATTCGCGCGCGGCTTGTCTGATGATTTCACGACCGAAGAGTATGCGAAAGAGAACTTGTGTCACTACAAAATTGGTACGAATGGAGTAATTTTTCATCTCGAGGAAGTCAGCTTCAAGGTATTTCATCTGTTTAATTTTTTCCTCCAAAGCTCTCTTTAGATGATCAATCCACTTCTTATTCTTCTGAACCTCCTGTTCAACTGATCTAAGAAGTTGTGCTTGCTTTTCCATTTGTGTAGTAGCGGACGTAACATCGTTGGAATTGGACATTGCTACTCCAAATCCGGCAACTCCGAGACCAGCTAAAGCCACGTTAGCTACTGCCATAATTCCGAACACAATGGGTATGAATCTTCGTTTCCTGATAACTTCAATGCCTTCCTGTTTTGGGCACATGTGCTCGATTTCTTTGATAAAATTCTCCCTATATATCGCTTCACAAGTTTCCATGGCACCTTCAAGAAGATCAGGGTGGACTTCGTCACCATTGAGGAGCGTACATGGGCTTATCAATTTGATAATATAACGAACGTCATAAAATCCAGTAGTTACAGGTAAATCACTTTTCTTCCACAAAACTGGAGTATGATTGGGGTTATTTGTTCCTTCGACTTTGAACATGGTTACCACCCATAATAATAACAATACACAGATTTTCAACCCCATTGCACTAGTACCACGTACCGTTTTCTTTCTGGATTTATGCTGCTATGCTTTTTATCAAATAGAATGAATAACTGAAGACACAATGGCAGACTGACAACCACATCATTGCTAAACATGGTTTTTATACCCGAGTTTTAATTGGTTTTTTACGATTTTGCTCATTAGAGATTCAATATTCGTTTTATCGAGCAATTTAAAATCATTATGAGTACACAAAATTATGTAAAATAAATCTCATGAAAATCGACACAGGAAATCAATTATTTTATTTTGATGGTGCATAATTTCGTTGCCCAAATTTGAACGTTTATCTGTCTGAAATTACTGGTCATAATCGTGCACAAATTTGTACCTCCAAGAAATTTGTTTATCTCGTTTATCTTATTTATGCAAAGTAAGCTCGTTGCTCCGAATAAGCGAATAATTTTTTTTAATCTTAGAGCTCAGAACTCATAGCCAGAGAGTTTAGTTGTGTATTTTACAAAATAAATTTTGTGATTGATTTGAGATCAGAAAATGACTGAAGAGGTCAAGGAGGACATGGTTAGTTTTTGTTAATTTATATTTATTTATATATTTATGCTTTATTTTTTATTTAAATTCGTATTTTTATAGAGTGGAGGACATATTTGCGCCATGTGCGAAGGTTCTATTGTTGAAAGTACGCTCGTCGAGATGAATGGGATGTACTATCATACTAAATGCCTCACATGCTGCGTTTGTAATGCTGGATTAGGCAGTGAGCGAAGTTGCTTTGTAAAGGATGGGAAGGTGTACTGTAGAAGTGATTATTACAGGTAATTCATTATCATCAGTTAAAATTTGTAAAAATTAAGAAAATTCAGATAATTTCAAAATAAATAAACAAATAAATAAAATTAGAACATACGGGAGCGCACGCTGTGCTAAATGCACCTTGTGGATTCAATCAACGGATTTGGTCCATAAAATACGTGGTTCTGTATACCATATCCAGTGTTTAAGTTGCGACTTCTGTCACCGCCAGCTCTCTACTGGGGATCAGTTTGTGCTTCAGGAGGATAAGGTGTGCTGTACGAACCAGTGTGGGGGAGGGGTGAGTCCAGTTAAAAACCAGAGGACTTGGTTCTCTGAGGAGCAAAAAAAACAACTAAAGTCAATTTATCAGGTCAATCCTTACCCCCGTGGCTACGAAATTTCCAATATTGCGATTGATCTAGGACTGAGTGTAGATGTTATTCGTACGTGGTTCCAGAATAGGAGGGCTGCCCACAAAAGGAAGTCAATTTAGTCTACCTACCTAATATTTGTTTTAAATTTCTAGAATCTCCTTGTCATTACTGAGTCTTAATTATATTTGTGATTGTTTATATAATTAATATAAGTGAAGTCATTCAGTCCTAAATAATAATAAGTTTCCTAAAGTTTTGGATGTGGATGATTAGAACATTGTGCCATCACAGTCATTATATATAATTATAATAAACCTGAATTTCTTGTTAATTTAGTACAAAAACCTTCATTATATACATAGTAATAACAAACTGCCATCTTCATGTCTGCAATGAAAATACTTTGTTAAGTAGGGTTTGTTCATCCCACCAAGGTTGTTGTTTGGCAATTTATGAATGATCCCTTATAGATCTGAGTTGGAGATTTCCATGATGCTAATGAAAATTGCATAAATTAGTGCACAAAAAATTTGTGCACGAAATTAATATAAAATATCATTATGAGATTGAATAAAATCAAAAGCACAAATGATCTAGTATAACCATACGCATTGTCATAAGTAAAGGCAAGTGATTTAGGGCTCGGTGATATTGGTTGCGGTTTAAAATCAGTTAAGCATTATGGATGTTGGAGATGTGTTTCCTCTGGATTTATCAAGCAAGAAGATGCAACAAGTTGTGACTAAAAATGAAGAAGGAGCAGTTTTAACTGTATCTATGGGCCCTCCCCCTCCAAATATATGGTCTAAGCGAGAAATGACGAGAATGGGAAGTGGTAGTGGTAGGGAAGATGAATTCGGTCGTTTTGTTTGGTTAGGATCCATGGCAGAAGAAAATCATCCTAATTGGTCTGAAATGATCACGCCAGGACCAAGTTATCAGAGCTCAACTTTCACTAGTGTAACGAGTCCGTCTCCAATACTACCTGGAACTTCTACCACAAGGGGAATGCAAATGGTTTGAAGATTTTTTTGTTTCTTAAATTCCATTTAAAATTTTGTTTTGTTAAATTGTCTAGTTTTTACAAAATTAAAGGCCACGACATATGAAAATTCGATGCCGCATGGACTAAACCCACCAGAACAGACGTATGCCGAACGCTGCCAAAAGATGCTGTCATTGTCTAATTATACACCAACGCCAACGCATAATGATGTCAAGCCAGAGACAATAAAAAGTGAATCGCAGGTAAAACTTTAATATTTTGATATTTTGATATTTTGAGTATATTTATAATCATAACCTAAATTGACATTTAATTACTTAGATGCGAGATGAATTTTACTTGGAGCGTAGGAGAAAAAATAATGAATCTGCAAAGCGTTCACGTGAGACTCGTCGTTTAAGAGAGCAATTAATGGAACGACAAATGAAAGACCTGGAACAAGAGAATCGCCAGTTAAAATTGAAAGTTGGTTTACTTGAAGCTGAAATTTTAAAATTAAATAAATAAATCCAATGTGTTATGTTAGTTTTGCTTAATAACTTTCTCATGTTTATTGATTTAAAATTTTGAAAATTTAAAATTATATATGCGAGATCGCGGAATCACCAGATTCATCTTTGGGATCTAGGAAATAAATTTTTAGATTTTAGGATTTATAATAGAAAATTTATACAAACATATAGAAACATATACAAACATGTACAAACATGTACAAACATGTACAAACATGTACAAACAAAAACAATGACTTACATGTGGCATAAAGTTGTTCTGTAGATTGTGTTCTTTTAATTTTAGACTTGAAAATAAATAATATGGCACATGTAACAAAACTGATCAGAGATGCGGCTACAATAACTATTGTGCATATGATTACATCGAACCATTCATTCAATTCAGTATTTGAAAGTTCTGATTTCATATCCGTTTCATTTAATTGCAACCTTGTGGAATTCATTGTGTTGTTGTGACAGTCAAAGTTACACTGACTAATAGCTCTTATCTTAGGGAATTTCCAGATTGACAAGGTATTATGATGTGGAGTTCCGTCATAATATATGGGGCGTTCCATTTCGCAGTGAATGTTATCGTATAACATAATACATTGATTTGATGAGTCGATAGATAAAATGTTGTCTTTAAATTTTGGAGGGATTTCTGTACAACCGTCTATTGTTAAAACATGCGTTTCACCTTTAAATAAGGGTTGTGTGTATAATGCAACTTGAAGATTCTGCACCCAAGCTCCATATACTTTAAGATCACAATTCTCACTACAAGGTCCAAGGGATTTTAGAACGTGGTTAAATTCCCAATCTTTGACATTATTTTGGTCTCGAGAATTTGGTTTAATTTCAATGTACGTTCCACTACAATTTTTTCGATCATAAATGCGAACGCATACATTTGAAGCTATAAAATTAACATCATTTGACAAACTTGGCGGAATATTAGAACATTTATCAATATCCGTTTTCCATACCAGTCCTGCGCCTGTGAAATGTTTTTAAATTTTTTTTAAAACTTTATAAACTTTAGAAACTACTTTTAGAAAGTAAAATTTTGATTACCTTTAAATCTGCGATGTGCTAAACGCACATGGTGCTCTCCCTGGGCAATCCCAAGTAGTAGAAGTAGTAGTATGGTAGACATTTTTATCGTTGTTTATCACAAGAAGTTCAACGAAAGAATGTTAGGATGTGCATTAGGGCGAGGGAATATGAGGAATATAAACATATTCAATGATAATGATAATGATAAAGTTAAATGGAAAAAACAAGTTGCTGTCGTGTAAAATAGAAAATGTCATTATACCAAAATGTAACAAATGGAATATATAAAGTTTGTTGATTGCACATTTGGGTATGTGAAAGGAATAATGAACTTGAAGTAAGTAATTAATCAGTAAAGCTGGAATGAAATGGAAAAAAATACGATTAAGGATAGATATCTGATGCTGGAAGCCAGAGATACGCTGATTAGATGTGGTACGTAATAATCGGATAAGAGTATTGGAATATTTAGTATAATTTTGTTAAAATTTTCAGGCATTCCAAAGGGAAAGGTTATTTTAGAAGAAGCGAGAAACTTTGTAGGTACATGTCATGATATGTGCGGGGAAAAGGAGGTGCTTCAGCGGCAGTTACAAGGACAGATACATCGATATGAATTAATGTTTGGACGTGGACAAGGAGAAGATTGCGTAAGAGCAATTAAAGCTTATTCACGGAGCTCTGCGGATCAAGAAGAGCCTTTACCACATGAATTACGACCCGGACAAACTTTAGAATTGACAATGCAGTATCTTCTGCAATATATTGTACCACTTGGGGATAATCCTAAAGAAAAGTTGAGTGAGTGGTACAATTTTTTATGGGATCGAACACGGAGTATTAGAAAGGATATTACGCAACAGCGAATAGTTGATTTAACTGCAGTTTCCATATATGAAAAATGCGCTCGATTTCATATTCACTGCGCATATCGTCTTTGCGAATTAGATGTCCATTCGTTTGACATGAGGTTAAATGACGAAAATTTGATGAAATGTCTGCAAAGTTTGGAGCATTTGTATAATGATTTGCGTGAAAGTAAATATATGAGTTGTGCCAATGAGGCTGAGTTTAGAGCATATCAAATTATGATGAACTTGAAGGAAGGAAGTGTGCTCTATAAAGCACAGCAGTTGCCAAGTACGATTTTTAATTCACATCAAGTGCAGACCGCGATAAAGTTACATCATGCCATTTGTACGAATAATTTTGTGAGATTTTTCAATATTGTTGAGAGGCTACCTTATATGACATCGTGTATTTTGCATCGATATTTCTTTAAAATCCGGTCGTTGGCGTTGTGTTCTCTTGTGAACGCTTATTGTACTCGCCGTAGATATGAAAATATGGTAAGAGTTTTATTAGTTTTAACCACTTAATGGCTATTAAAGATTTTAATTGGAAATCAAATTTTAGATGGAAATGTGTACCATACAAAGAATGCTTGGATATGGATCTGCAGTTAATTCTTTAAAGGGATTTTGTGAGGCTCATGGAATGCAATGTGACGTTGAATTAAATAAAATGATTTTGAGAAGAGATAGATTGTGCTTGCCCGATTCTCCTGTTGTCCATAGGGAAGAATTTATGATTGATTGGAAGCTAAAGCTACAAACGAGTGTAAGTCTTTCTTATAAGACTTAATATTAAAATGTTTAAAAATGGATAAAAAAGATTTAAGAATTTTTTAGGTTGCTGAAGCCATCAATGGAGGAGCACTTGTAAATATTGATAGTTTTGTAAATCGAAGGACTCACAGCAGTTTTGATGATAATGGTCAGCTTTTACCTGCGTACGTAAATGATTTGAAACCTCAGGCAAAGGATGTGTCAATTTTTAGGGGACAGTTTTCCCAGATATTAAGATTAGAATATACTTGCAAATTATTCTGTTCAAAAATTGTAGAAAAATGTATTAAGAATTGTGTTGTGAAGCTTGCAAAACAAAATTTTGATATTCATCGACTAAATCAAATTTTTGATCGCATTCGCACACGATTTGCTTTGGAACGCTGGAAAAGATTTACAAAGAGCAAAATATTAAAAAGATTCTACACCAAATATAAAATCAATGTAAGTTGTATCTATTTTCTTTTGTTTTATATTGTTTTATATTGTTTTATGTTGTTTTATGTTGTTTTATGAAATTTATGAAATTGTAAAAACTTTATTGATGTTGTAGGTGTGTAGCACACAAATACCAGTAAAAAGGAGATCATATATGGAAGTTAGAGAGTGGAACGAAGGAAATAAGAAGCCTCGTTTGGAACTGGGTCATCGAAGGAAAAAGCTAGAACGATTTCATTGGCAAAATACTTATAATATTCAAGTATCAAAATCAAAAGTATCATATGACAAGAGTGTACATAGGATGAAAATGAAAATGAATAATGAAATGAGAAAGGATGATAAAAGTTGTACGGATTTGCATAAACGTGTTCAAGATTTGCTGGTTCAGCTTAAAGATGAAAATGAACGGTCAAAAAGTATGGAGCCACATCTAAAAGAGTTAGAAAATATCAACATGATTTTTCCGGAGCTTAAATATATCAATGATTAAATTTTATTTAACTCAATTCTCACTAAGAAAATAAATAACTTAATATATTGCAGTGATGAAAAAAATGACTAGAAACTTTGATAAGTTATAAATTATTTCCATGGTCTCCATAACATGCTGTGCACTTGATAAGTTTGAGGAATTGGATGGGGTTGGACAATCTCTTTAAACGATTCGCCCAAACCAGTCATGACAGAAATGGCAATTTCCATGTCGACGTTTGAAGAAAGTGTCATCAGTTTTGAAACTTCATCAACGCAGTATTTAAAACCTGCACGAAAGGATTCGGCATTTTGCCGTAGACGCTGCTTCATTGCATTATTATTTTGTTGTAGTTTTTCGATGTGCCCAATGGTTTTCTTCAGGATCTCTACCCTTTTGATACGCTTACGAGTTTCAATTTTTTCACAATAACTATTGCGGAGGATCTGAGTAAGTATGTTAAAGTTGTTGTTGATTTTTTGGCGACGAGCACGTTCGGTTAAAGACTTGTGTGCCTGCGTTAAAAAGGTTTACAAAATTTTTTTTAAAAAAAAATATAAGGTTTATATAATATAGGTTATATATGAGGTTGAGACTCTTACTTTATCTTTAATCTTTTGTATTGGCCGTTTTTTGCGTTTAAGAGACTGCGAATTACTCACAACAAGCGACATTTCAACTTAATTTGATTTAATTTAGGTTGAAGTGATTAAAGTTGAAATGACACACTCGCGATCACGTTGTTGACCGTTTGAGTATTAGAATGAATTTGGTTGAATGAGCTTCATCGTATTATGTAAGCTAAAGCAAGTGTTTTTTCATTGGCCTTCATACATTCTATATTCTATATTTTATAGATTGTGCGCATTCAAAATGGGGTACCATAATCCCATTGAATACAATTTGACAATTTACAACAAAAGGCTGGGAGTTGGGCAGCTGCTCGCAGAGGGTATTCATTTAGGTCTGAAAACCACAATAGATTTTATTATCTGCATGCATGCGCAATGATGAGATCTACTCATTCTTCTATTGTGTCTCTTTGAATGCACTCTGTCTTTGTGCTGTTTTTGAATTGACTTTTTAAGAATAAAGGATTAATATGGATTTTCCGCCACCGTATTTTCCACCATCTGAACCAATTGAAATGAGACCTTTGCAAAATCCAGTAATCGGTAGACTTCCTTTGGAATGTAGAGGTATTCTTACTTGATTCTTCCTTGATTTTAATTGATTTTAATTGATTGAGACTTAAATTTAAATTTAATACATTAAAGGTGTTCCAGTTAGAATTGTTGTTCCCGTTGGATCTAAACCTGCGAGGATGTTATGTCATCATTGTCACAATGAAATAATCTCAACAACAATACACAAACCTGGGGTATTTTCCATGCTTTTTGGAGCCGCTTTGACAATTTTTTTGTGTTGTTTGTTACCTTGTTATTGGAATGAATGCCTGGATGTTGAACATTATTGTCCTATGTGTAAAGAGTTCCTTGGTCGCTATAAACGTTAACATTTATTTTACTTTTACCACCCCAAATCATTTCAAAATTTTTAACATAAAAATCTTCTTTGAAAGTTTTGATCATCATTTATAAACATTTAACTCTGAATGGCAATAAGTTGTAATTTAATTTATAGGAGTTCATTATAATTGTGAACATGATGTCAATAAAAAAATCCTGATACGAACATGTTAAATTATGTGGTTGAAATGGGGTAGATCATATTAAATCCGTATAATATGCAATTGATTTCACTCATAACTAATTAAAGTAAGAGATTTAGTACGTAAAAGTATCGCATTCATAGAATTTGGGAGCATTCAATCGGCAGACTCCAGACTTGATAGACGTCTACAATTTAGCTTTCCATAAAAATATCTCTTTAATAAAAATAATTGTCAAAGTTGAAGCAACATGCTTGGTTATTACTGCCAATCTTGTAATTCGCATTTTATGATCAATAAGTATCATATGTGGGTGAAGCATTTAATCAGTAATGAACATTATAAATCGGCGTCTTTCCAATCTGGAAACCCTTTTAATCCACGTAAGAAATCGAAATCTGATGAAGACCGTCTTGTCATCGTTGGACCTATGTTTAAAACTGATAGTTATGAACTTGAGAAGTTTGTAACTTGGCTTGCTAACTATGGAATTCTGACGGAGTTCCAGATTTCATACGAACGAAAGCTGTATGTTGTTAGTCTTCAAGCGTGCGGCCTTGGAAAACGCGTTGGAGAAGGGTACGTAATACTATAAATTTCATCATCATTTTTTGACTTGTTAAGATTTTATGATTTATTGCTATTTAGCTATTGTCGCATTATGAAGCTTGTTAACACGATTATGTACAATGGTGTCAACATCAAGGTGTTCCGGAAGGCACGTATTGGCAATAAAGTTTGTAAGTATTTTTTTTACAATTGACACACTCTTCTCAGTAAAATTTTTTGACAATTTTCAGGGCTTTACTTTATTTACTTAAAACTTTATTGCAGGGGATGACATTTTATCGGGATATGTGTTCACCGTTATGAAGTTAAATCCTGTTTTGCGACTCAGTATTTCAACCACCAATAAGTTTGGCGCTGCCAACTCAATCTTTCCACCTCAAGAATCTAAGATCGGAGAAAGTGACATGGAACTTAAGTCCAAAATGGAAGAACGTCTTTTTCAAGGGCTCAAAGATTTTGCTGCAGATGTTTATTAATTTTTTATAATATATGCATCAAATTTTTTTCAAAATACCCCTCCAAATTCCCAAATAATTTTGAGCAAATATTTACGTGACAAAAATGGGAAAAATGTTATATTCTCTTTGAATAGGCGAACAACTTCATACGTTAATTGTTTAATGTTTAATATTGTCATAATGTTTAAATGTTTTCTATGGCACATAAATGTATGTGGCACTTTGAGGTACACAAATTCAATACAGAGATACGATTTAAAATTCCATATCTCTTACGATTATCTCTTATCAACACTTTTGTGTTTTGTGTTACTCCTCTTGAGGAGAAAGCATCCTCATATGTACTATGTAAATAGTTTTCCTAAAGTTACTGTTACCAAAAACAAACATCCTCCTCTGACAAAAATATAATGTTGGTAATTATTTATATGTATTTATAACTTACTCACTAATTTGAAGTTATTTAACAAAGTCGCTTGTTACACGGAAATAGATACATGAAATACACTCATTACTCCCTTACTTTGTGCTAACGCTAGAAATGATGTAATTTGAAGATTGCAAATAAAAGAAAAATCACCTAAAGAAATTCATGCTTCAATCTCTGACATAAAGGTTTCCCCTGAGAAAGACCGTAGCTTCTTTCTCCTTTTTTTGTTAGTTTAAGCTCTGAAAAGTTTGTAACCGTATTGTCTCATGATATGTTCATGTTTTTTTTGTGAACTCTGATATCAAGATATGTATTTTCAAGTAGATTCATTCGGCAAGGAATTACATTTTTCTGTGCGTATGAATTAGTTGTGGCTCAGATAAGAGAGATCGTACAAAGCAATTCGATTCTTTGGTGCATCCTATTTTTGGGGATATTGCATATAAACTGGATTATGCGTTTTTGTGGTAACTGAGCAAGGAAATAATAAATCAATTTTATAGCGCGCTCCATAGTGAAACTAACACCAATCCAAGCTTAAAGTTATATATCCCACATTGAGTGTTACCCTGGCGCATGGCTTTGAATCTGAAAACTTTACACGTAGCATCACGAGATAAGATGAACTTCTGATGGATTATCGACGAGTGATAACATGAAAATTAAAAAATTACTTAAAGATTCATAATCAGTTGAGAAAATCCGTATAGCGTGAAAACAGTTGATGTTTTTTAAGTTTGAGAAAAAATTGTCATCCTATGCTTTTAAATGACAGTTTCAGTAAAAACTAAATTTCGCATAAACTACTGAACCAAATATCATGAAATTTTGACTGGAATGTAGATAATGAACGGGAGAATAACAATCTTTATTTTAAGGGGTTAAATGCACGTGCTAGAAGCACCTCATGAAACGTACTTGTACAAGTCACTGTGTGAAAGTGCAACTCACACTCACAATGTGAGCTTGTAACTAAGGACTTCCACTGGTTGTGTAGCATTCCCCGACTTATTCATTTACCGACAATAGTAGGTAACAAACATGAAATCATTCAAAAATATTGTTTCTACAACATAATTCTTAGAGTAGATCTATACGTTATTTTCCCATAAATTAAAAGATTTTTACTCATTGAATTCGTTTTTTAAATTAAATCATGGTCAAACTCCCTCCCTAACCCAGTACTTAAAATATATTTATATTTTAAAAATTGATTGATCCCCCACCCCGGTAATAATAATAATATATGTAACAGAAAATCAACAACTGTAACAATATTTTGAAATTAAATTTAATGAAGTTATGTGTTGAAAATTAAAAAATCAGAATACAAGCATATATATAAACTTTAACGTGAAAGTCAGTAAGCAGATTAATTACACTGAAAGTTGTTTGGGTTGCAGTAAGAAATTTTAATTGCCTTGCCGATAGTTGAAATTATCTCTCCTTCAGTTTTCAAACAGGTTTTGAGAGAAGCAGTGTGTGATATAGGCAAGTTTTATGGGTTGATTAGTATTGCTCCTATAATGTCGATTTTCTACGGAATGCCGGAAAAAGCGACAGTCGGTGTTTTATAAACAATCCAAGGCAAGTTTGAAAGTGAATGATATTTTGAAGCTTTCCCCTTTGAAAATTTTCTCTATGTCTCTATGGAATGGAGTATTTTTAAAGGGGATTTTTCAAATAGTAATTTGCAATATGCCCTACAACGTTAAGTCAAAAACAGTAAAAAAGTTAAGAAGCATTTTGCGTATAAAAGGGTGGCAGATTGGTAGGCAGATAAGCAGTGAAAATTGGGAAATGATATGATATAAACCGAAATTATAGTAGATAAATTTATTTAATAGTGTACAATTAATTTTATGATGCATTTAAATATTTAAAATGTATTACTAAATTTAATTTAACTGCGGTTTGTATATTTTCGTGGGTGAAACAAGCATAACCATTATTTTGATTTTGTTCATGACAATTCTATCTAGAGAGTTTAATGCATGTAATCTAAATTGTATTCCTTTAGTTCCCTTTTGCTAGTTTAGGTGTTATTGACATAGTTTGAATCTACATTTTAGTAAGCAAGCATTTTAGTAGTAAGCGTTGTATTAAAAAATATGAATATTATAGCGAAAATCTCAGCCAAATTTTGTAAACTGAAAGTAGCTATTTTCTGCATCTTACCTTATCGTAACCTAAACAAATCATTACCAAACAGAAAACTTTGATTAGAGCAACATTAGAATTTCATCGTAAACGCACATTCCACTACTGAGCCCTGATTTTCAGGACTTCGAATTGAATTTTGTCTAAATCTGCTTTAGCTTATTGAATCCGTTAGAGCCTTTACAGAGCTGGATATACTAGAAATTTATTAATTTTAGAGATGAAACTTGCCTATCACGTGCATCAACATTTTTATTTGCATGTAATATTTTATATATCTGCTTTACATTTAAAAAATTCCAAGAAGGAATCCTTTGTTTGGCTTAACTATGAAGGAAATAAGAGGAAATATATTTTAGAAGAATTTCGAGCTTTGTATAGGGATATTCATTTTGTAACATTTTGGAGAGAATCGCATTTCATTAGGCTAAATATTTTCTGCCAAAATATATTATTACGAAATTTTGTTGGAGAATATTGACACATGCAAATATAGGACAATATAGGAAACTGAATTAACAATATATTACGTTATGCTAGCCCTTGGCATGCGGTGTGCCACCGCTTGCTTTTACGCCCATTTTTGTCGTTCTATTTAAATTATTTTTTCGTAGTTGCTTAATGGTAAGAAGCAGTAAGCAAGGAATGGTGAAGAAGGTGCTTTTGGTATGGAGAAAGTTAGACTAGGATCTCCGGAATTATTGGGTTATTTTTTACTACTAGCTTTATACACCGTCACCAGCAAATGCTGAAAGCAAGGAATGGTTGAGAAGGTTGTTGGTGGTATGGAGAAAGTTAGGCTAGGATCGCCGGAATTATTGGGTTATTTTCAGCTATTAGCCTTATACACCGTCACCAGCAAATGCAGGAAAGCAAGGAATGATGAAGAAGGTGTTATTGGGGTGGAGAAAGTTAGGCTAGGATCGCCGGAATTATTGGGTTATTTTTTTATCAGCCTTATATATTGCCACCTGGAAATGCAGGAAAGCAAGGAATGGTTGAGAAGGTTATTGGTGGTATGGAGAAAGTTAGGCTAGGATCGCCGGAATTATTGGGTTATTTTTACTACTAGCCTTATATACCGTCACCACAAAATGCAGGAAAGCAAGGAATGGTTGAGAAGGTTATTGGTGGTATGGAGAAAGTTAGGCTATGATCGCCGGAATTATTGGGGTTATTTTTAACTACCAGCCTTATATACCGTCACCACGAAATGCAGGAAAGCAAGGAAAGAGTGAAGAAGGTGTTATTGGTGTGGAGAAAGTTAGGCTAGGATCGCCAGAATTATTGGGGTATTTTTTACTACTAGCCTTATATACCGTCACCAGCAAATGCAGAAACGTTTATTTTGACTTATTATATTGATAGCATTATTATGGGATTTGACATGTGCGATTATGTTCAAGATAAGTTAACTTATTGGAACTGTATTAGAAGGTTTGGTGTTAGGTATGTCTATTGTAGGCATATAAGACCAAGATTACATAGTAATAGTATAGTGTGAATTTCTTCCAAAGTAATCCAAAGTTTCTTTCGTTGTAATTAGGTTTTAAATGTTTTCAAATGAGGACGTTGTTATTGGATCCTCGTAAAGGAAATGTTGTACTTCAAAGGGACCAGGGTATGTGGAGCCTTAAGGAGTTTCAATTTAGTTCAGTCTTCTTTTCTGTGATCAGCATGTTTTCTAAAGTGCAATACGTGAAATACGCTAACCACATACATGAATGCATAAAATGTATTATGGACATAAAAGTTTCATTTTCATTCAGTGTTTGGCCATAGCGTCATGAAAGTTGTGGTTATGTGTGTATAATATGAAAATCTTCTGAATTATATTCTGATGACGTGTGTCAATCTACTTAATCTGACTCGGATAAGCTTATGGGGACCTTCGACAGTGTTTTATCATCGCCAAAAAATAATTCCGTTCTAAAAACTTCATGTGTAAATGTCATAATATATAATGTTTTAGTTATATTTAGTTAAATAATAGGATGGGTTAGCGAATAACAAAATTATCTGGCATGTAATTGGCCACGTTAAACCCGACAATAAATACTTGAATATTTTTTAGGAAAGTCCTATGGAGTCCTACAAATCCTATGGAGTCAGCACGACAGAAGCATGGTTATTTGGTCTCCGAAGAAAAAGACCGTTCATTCTCACAGAAATCATTCAGTGTTTTGAAGCAATCAATAACGAGCAAGCCGATGATGATCAGAATTCAGAAATCCTCGTTATAAACTCCTTCATTGTGCTTTTTATGGTTGTAGGAATACCAAAACCATGTCAATGCATTTTATCATTGCTAATGATGCTTGACGTTTCGGATAGAATTTTATTTAGAATAAAAGATTTGGATGGGGAGAGATTAATAAGTTTTGTGCTATATGAAGTTAATAAAAATTTATCTTTATCATGCGCTGGATATTACGATTATTCCGGGAGCAGATGCTCATTGTCCGTTGACATTTATAAAAGCATCTGCAACCCTTGTTACATCATTGTAACAGTTTCTGTGATCCTTTTTTGAACTGAGTATACATGTTTTATCTTCCGTGAAAGGGGATTTATGGATTTGCTGACGATGATGATGATGGTGTATTATTCGCTTCTGGATTAGAGATATTTGTGATTAAGCAGACATTCATAGATTGCCTCAGTCAATGGCTATGGTTTTGCTGTTGTTAACCTATCTATACGATAGGAACAACGCAGCAGAAGAAAATTGTATTTTGTAGTTACCATTTGCTGAGTACTCATTGATTTTAGTATGCATCGGATTACAAAAGTTTCTAACACAATAGAACATTGATTAAGGATGTACTATGTACGTGTAATAAATTATCTTTGTTTGCCCTTAATTGGAGTTTGCCCTCAACTCTAACAATGTGTCAATGAAGAATGGCAATAGTACAGCGGTGGTATTGTATGGTGTTTAATGTTTTTTGATTCGTTCTTTTCATGATTTTAGTTTGATTCTCAATTTTATATGTACTTCTCAGAGAGGTTCAAGTTTTATATTGCAAACAATGATAATAAATGAATTTAAAGAGCTGTGTATAATCTGGTTGTTGGTATGCTTTTTTGTCGTTTTCATTGAAATCTGAATTGTCATTGTTCAAAATTTCAATTGCAATTGAATGTACGAGTTTCAAAGCTGACTCTCAATGAGTTTTAACAATATTTGAGTTTTAACAACTTCGTTGTGTTGGATTTCATGACAGTAAAGAAATCAATTTTTTAAACTAGCAATTAAAATTAGCAGTCGTTTTGCCACATAAAAATGGAAATATTTTAGAATTAAAGTTTGAGTCAGTTGTAAGCTTCGGCTTATCTCATTCGTCATAACGCCTTCAACAAGCTAAACATGATATGCTTATTATTGGTAAATTTATTTATAAACAATATAAAAATTGCATCAACTGAATGCTAAAATGAGAATGATAACCTTGTAGAATATACAAGCAATCCAAGCCAGAGCAGTAAATTTTAACGATTTAGATTTATTTTTATTTCCATTTGCCATTATATTTGGCTTATCACTCAGCATAAAATAATGAAGCTGAAAGATTTGACTGTGCCGTGAAGAAAATTCTTTATTTTTAAGAGAAGTCTTTGTTTCTGGTGGATGGTGCTTCTTAATATGGTCACATTTCATCGTTTTCATCGTCGTCATCATCATCGCTAGACACGAAGCAGAGGAGATAAGAATGTATTTACTCTGATTGCTTGAAATCTGGAAAAGAGCAAGCATGCACACACCGTAGAATATAAGAGTGAGGGTTGATTTGGGGGTAGAGAGGCTAGAGATGCTAGAGCTGAAATAGAGAATAAGGATGGGAAAAATCCTATGGAAAATTAAGGGATGGCAGAGTAGCTTAGCGGTAGAGCGTTAAAGATGTTGAAAATGCAATACAAACATCGTGATATCTACACTATAGTCACATAATACATCACATAAGAACATCACAAACCTGGATTGCATTTACAGGTACTTAAAGGCGTGGGTTCGACTCCCATCTCTGTCAAAAATTTTTGCTTTTCTCGACTCTTGTTTTAGTTTTAGGTAAATTTAACAATTTCATCCGGTAAAAGATTTAGTTCATTCTAAATTATCTAAATGATGAAAGTTGTTATTACTTAATCTAATGGAAGAAGTAGTCTCTTAACGTTAGATTTTGGTTTGTTCAATAAATGAGTCTCTTTTGCAGTGTGGTTAGTCAAAAGAATATTAGCGGATAATTTCAATATATTTGTTACGTAAACAGTTATGATGAAGTACATTTTAACCTCCTTTTTACTTGCCTGGAGCAGTACACCGAGTACTCATGTCAGGTCTTGGTCTTCATGATTTAAGGACACTAAGGTTTTTTATGAATGAGTGTCAAACATCATTAATTTTTATAATGTACATCATCATTTGCTTCATTATTGTAAAAATTTCTTAAATTCTTTGGCTTTGTGAAAGGAATGTCTATCAATGTCTATCAATCACAGGTTTGGGATTTAAAAAATGTTATACAATACTAATTTTTGTGTTGTTTGGGTGTGTTTGGGTGATAGGAATGACATTTTAAAATTACTCACTTGGATTGGATTAAAATTACCTGGCCCCGACTTCGGGACTGGGGAAAATTGGGGGGCGACTCAGGATTTTTTATGTGGGTGACAAAGATTAAATCAAATTTTCTACCAACAATAAAGAAAATACTAGCTATGCATAGGCGTGCAGCCAAATAATTCCTTTCCACAGTTTCAGATCATAAGTAAAAAAGTTGTTTTATTTTTATTATAAATTTTTGTTGCGTAGAGTTAACTTGGCTTGAAGTTAAATATAATGAATAAATAAGTACACAGAAACGAGGAAGATCATGATGAGAGAAATGCTGATGATAATTATAACCACGATTGCAAAAGTCGGTGTTGGCAACTTTTCTCCCAAAAATATGGAGTGGGAAATATGAAGTAACTATTAACAACGAAAGTATTGCAGACGCATATACTAGTATGCTACACGTACACAGGTATTCCTTAGGTTATTTGAACAAGCAAGAAAGAGCAGAGGTCCAACTTGTAGAGAGAAATTTTTTTTGCATCTTTCTTTCTTTAGAAAATCTTTATTCGCGTGATATTACACCGATATAAATGTTGAGAGTAACTAAATAGTAACATGACAAAATAAATCATATACGTACCTACTATAATGTCAGAGGTTATACCTACTTAAAGTTGGGTATTGGTATTACTAATTGGTACACAAGCTCATAAGTATCTCAAAAGAAAAAAGTAAAAGAGAGCCTCAATCCTTTTCTTTCCTGTTAGGTTTTATTTTAGGAACAGAGATTTTATAACCTTGCCTTGCCGAGTAGGAGTAGTGGTGATAAGAATTTACCAAGCATAAGGAGGAAATTCTTACTTTAATGTCATAACGAAATTAATAAGGATTATACTGTATTAAGTGAATGGCTACCATGCAATATTTCATGGATGTCATCACTTACGGAAATGGCAAAGATACTGGTTTAAATTGCTATGCATTCCTGCTCATTTGTTGTATATTAACATCGTCTTGCTAAGTTCATTTAAATTTATATAGCTAGCTGTCACAGTATTTCATAAAACTCAACAATGCAAAACCATATATAATATGCACAACCATTATCATGAATATTGTCATCGAAATTGAAAATTTTCAGCTGTGAGGTTTCGGATGTCTCTGGTATAAAGATTTTACATATTTAGACCCATTTTCTGCAAAATACTTTGGTGTCCAAGATTGGGGCAATGTGCAACCTACTAGACAGAAACTTGTCTATTTAGTTTGTCATCTTCATAAACATACTATTTATGTCAGTTTGCTTCACACGAAACTTGCATATGCATATTTTTTATTATATGCATGTGCAAGTTTTTGGCAACGAGAAAGGAACACCATCGTTTGCGTTATATTGCTTCACAGGTATTTAAAGCGCATATACCATTAAAAAGAGAAAACTAGGAATTTCCTGAATACCATACAGACGCAACCGAAGTCATTAGAGAATAAATGCCATCGACGGATCTTCTTCAAATAAATAATGTTTTTTGTCGTTCCTGACTCGTTCTGTCTTCAGAAATATGACCATTGCTTTTTGATCCTCCTTTTATTGATTTATATACAGAAAATTCATGTAATTTGCGTGACAAAATATTCACATGTTTTACAAACTTGTTGGAGGAGGGAGCAAATGCTAATTAATGTATGTTCTTTGTTGTCGTTCGTTATAAATTTATTACAAAAATAATCGCTGGTGCTGTTGGTCAAGTATGTCTGCTATATTCTTGGAAATCACAATATCATACCACTCAGATTTCAAAGTTTATTTTTGGTTTTTATGAATCATTGACATCATCTTCATTCCCAGCCTCAAGCCTGTTACAGTAATGATATTACAGAAAACGAGCTGTTATGATTTTCAGTTTTTCTTCTTTCAATGCGTCGGTGCCATGAGCAATTCTGATTTATTCTGCCAACGATGCGATACTCGATGTAATGAGGGATGACGATAGAAATTCCGGGGTTATCTTCTTGAAAGTGCCGATTACTGCTTGCTTTCACGTTACTGCTGAAACACACTCTTGACTTTCCCTATGACGATATGATTCACAAGAAAATGAGAAGAAAAAAATACATCCTTCTTTAGAAAATACAATTTGGTTGATCGTATATACTACAGAAAAAGCAATACATTATTAAAATTAAGAGAAAGGATCAAGTCCGTTTCATTACCGCATAAAGATTATCATGATTAAAGTATTATGATGATAATGATGGTCAGCATAATAAGTATTTCAAAGTACCTTCTAAAGCATGTGGTTCTCACATCATGAGATTTCATGTCAACGGCTTACCTATGTGTGCTTACGTCGTGCATCGAAATACAATATATTTAAACACTACCCACGACACTGTGAAATATTTATGTACTATGTATCTGGAAAAGACGGATATACTCGGTATTTTTTATATGGAGATGGTTAAGCTGACGCGAATTAGGCGCTGACTGACGACAACAAACAGCATGAACATGACACGCGAATAATAATAACAATTATCTTGTTGTATTATTCCATTGTTTCGTGGTTTAAAATTTCCAGGGAAGTGTCCAGACTCTGGAAACCATGACACATGAAATTGTGGGATGTGTGAGCATATGGAACTTTATCAAACGTAACCTAACGATTCAGGTACAGATATGATATTGGGATGATACTCCATAATATCCAGCGGCCAACAAAACCTGGCATCAGGGAGGGATACATTTTGATAGGATATATGGGTTCTGGTGGCCTCAAGATGGAGATGTCCTCACAAGTCAAACAACTTATCCTTTTGGGCTGGTGATGAAATTTGACATTTGATGAAATTCAAAAAACAATTCTGTTGTACTATAGCAGGCAATCATGATGGTATTTCTTGATAATGAGAAGATTTAGTACTTTTAAAAAATAAATAATCAAATTTTTTAATATTATGGAAGATCGTAACTTAAAATGGCAAGGAAAGCGTCCAGACAAAAGTAAACTTGACAGTACCGTTTTAAGGCAAGGCATCGTTTTACCGCTACTTAATGCACTTAATTTTGCTGAGAAAAGGCTAACTTTTAACGTGCTTGTTGACTAATTTCTTTGAAAAGCACTAAATTATTTATCTTTTTTAAGGAGAAATGAATGAACATTGACTATTTCGTTTGTAACTTCAGAAATGTAGAATACACTTTCATACAATTTCATCACACAAGTTCATGTTGTTGTGTTTTCGCAGCTAAAATATAGAAATTTCAAAAGTATAAATTACAAATACGAAATACACTCACCTTCTCGAGAACAGACGGAATTATTAATGATTTACTTCCACCACTCATCCGCGCAAAATGCATTCAACTCTAAGTAAATAAGATCTCACTCAGAACCTATAAATTTTTTAATTCCCTTCATTCGCCCAAAATAGAAACTTCAATCCCAACAAAAGTATACACTAATATTTTACTACTCTGTTATACTTTCCGATCTGGCGCAATGGAAAGCCTACTTCTGTTTATTTCCTTCTTTTGAATACACTGCAACAATGGCGGATGTCCAGGATAAATAAATGAATAAATTATTATATTTTATTTCAGTTCGTAAAATCTCGAAGGACGACAAAAGAGAATGAATCCACTGCCATATATTGTGGAATGGAACCTAGTCCTGTTTTATTATATACATCGTTATATCAGAAATGAACGAATGAATTCCAAAATAGCTAGTCCGTTTTTATTGCCCATGTAATTTAATATGACCTACGCTGAATGAAATCCGCCAGCGAACTGCTATATGGTTGTATGTTACACGAACGACTAAATAGTAAGAAAACCTTTTTCCTCAACAAAAGGTATTCGTGTGCTCCTTTTCTGGCTCTTTCATGTCACCTGCTTTGCACTTGTCACAAGATCTTTCCTCTCCCTATTCTGGGAGAGCCTTTTATTCACTATTCAGTTCGCTGCCCCGGGCCCGATGCAGACGATAAAATATCTATATTTAAGTATTCAATAAGCACATACAATACCATATGTACGTAATACATATAAAATAGTTTTAGGCTTTCTTCAGTAGATTGTCAGAATTTTGATAATTTTGTATTTGAATGTAATGTTTCAGCCTTTTGTTCTCCTTTAACAAGGTGAAATAAAATAGAGATCATGATACTCGAATAAATCCAATAGAAAAAGATCCTGTTCAATACTACCGTCATCATTAGTATCGCCAAAGGTACAAAAGCATGAAGTGTGTAGTTTCATTGTAGCCGGGTTTTCATTCATGGGCGCAATATTCTGTTTTACACGTTTAAGGCTGCAAAAGTGCTGTTACTGGAACCTAACCAACCGAAACATTTACAAAGCCAATCCTTTCCAAATAATGTAAAGTCGACATGATATTCATGAAACGAAGATGGTAAAAAATTTCGTTTGTCTTATTCTTCAGAAGTTGTTCTTCTTGTCGTTATTCTTGGCAAAACCCTATGCCAAGCTGGAGGATTTAGCACACTGAAACTTTCGCCTAAAAAATAAGAAATAAACCCAAAGATAAAATATGTTGGTATGATTAGTTGGGTAAAGAATAAGTATCATAATAAAAAGACACGGAGAAAAAAACTGAAAGAAAATGATGATGGCAGAAAAAACTGGTGAAGTTTGAAAATTTGAAAAAAGAATATTTATTATGTTGACCGAGTGTGTTTTACAGAAATAGAAATAGAAATAAAATGATTGCAAAATTATTCATTTTTGTACTTTCAACCCACATAGTCGCAATAAACTTGCGATATTTCAACTTTACCCATTCTTGTTGTTGAGAAAGTTAAATTAAAATTTCGTGCTACAAACTTGTAAAACCCAAATTTTCATCTGAATTTTATGGTGGCAAAGTTAAGCAAAGTTTTAAATTTTAGATATCATGGTAACTTTTTACAAACAACTTGGAAATTTTTTCCTGTTTCTTTGGTTTTGGTTATTTATGAGAGAAAGAGAAAATTTTATGCACAAAGTTGTTTGTTTTATGCACAAACTTAGAAATATGTTGCTCACTTATGTTTTCAATTGAAATAGACACATGCATCGTTTTGCTCAGCCTTATGTGCTTCTTCGTTTCGTGTTTTAAACTTTTCCATCAGTCCGATTATCTTAACTAACTAAATCCTACATGCATTAACACATACTTAACCCGAACAAGTGATGGCAGCTTAAAATATGTAAATATTACGTTAATATTAATTTCTTATCTTCTGAGAAAGAATGAACACATTTAAAAAGCAGATAACTTCATGAACTGAATCATCATAATTCTCATCAGCGGTAATCCCATATTTTACTGACATTTTATAAACTCAATTTTGTAAATACAACCAAATCCATCGAATGCTGCTGCTTCTTTTCCGGATTTTTAAAGGTTTTGGTTATGTTACAAACTACTTCTTCATCTCCGCTCCGTCGAGTGGAAAAATAAATCAGATTTAACGTAACTGTGGGTAAAGAAATTTATGAAAGAAGAGAACATTTATTGTTCATTAAATTTATTCACATTATGACTCATTCAGCTTGTATTAGAATATTGAAACTAGTTACATAAAAGATTTAAGCTCTGCTATATGTTAGCATTTTTAAGCAAAATTTTCTACCAAATTATAAAAGTTGTGAGAAGATTATTGAGTCATGAAACTCTATATGTCTGATGTTTTGATCATCTTTTTTCTTTTTTTCAAAAGGTATGGGGAGTGAGAAAAAGAGATGATGTTGTTTGTTGTTAGAAGGATATGTTTTTGCTGTCTGTTAAATAATTGCATGAGTGGTTGAACGAGAATTCGGAGTTGAGTGTGTGAATGACCCTTAAAATCCTCTAAAGCAATACAATATAATCTAAACTTCTACTTGTTGTTACTGAAATCTTACTAAAGGAAGACAAATGGGAAGTTGTTGCTTAGACAAGATGATAATTTTCATGGAAAAATTTTTTACGTGTACCGTTATACTTATATTTGAGAATTTATCCAGAATTTATCTAAGCCATGGTCCTCATCATAAGTTTGCTTTGATGCTGAAGCTAGAGCAATGGGAATTACAGAATCAAGGATACTAATAAAACCACTTTTACTTTTACATAGATTCACGTAAAATCTAATAATAACAAAACGACAAAATAAATAGACAGAGGACCATACAACAACAACAAACAAAAAAAAAATGGGATAAAAACAACAGGAGATGCATTTTTGGTTTTGGGAGGATATATCCCTTACGGCAACAATTGTTCGCGTTGGTTCCCTTAAAAGAGATAACAGGGATACAATATAAAATAGTCATAATGATAATGTAGTACATCGTATGGTATGGGTTTGGAGTCGGGAAAGAGCAGTAGTATGTATGACTAGACTGGATGAAGATGAAGGGAAGTGCACCTGGACAGAAATAGCAAATCATGCAACATTCATTCATGTTTTCATGGAAACGTGTTATTTAAAGTTTATTATTCACATAAGCAATACAATGGCAAGGTTTGACTTTTGGGTATCTACAAAAGAGAGAATGCAAAGCTAAATTTGACATGATTTATTGATTGATTTATATATTTGCAATGTAGTGTTTTTTTAAGTAAAGCCACAGAGAAAAGTAAGAGAAAACAAACATTAGACAGGCTTTGTTTGTAAAGTTTAATGTTTTGGTAGTACTGTTTACTGTCTTGTTTATGATTTAATCTGGGACAAAGTGTACTTACAACTTGGTAAACAGATATTTATTATTGAAGTCCTTATTGAAGTTCCTCACGTTTTCCATGGGTATGAAAATACGAAATTTTAATATGATTTTTTAAGCTTGATTTATTAGTACTTAAAACTTTTACGCTAGTGCGCTTTGAGGAAATTTGAAAAATTGATTCCTAAATATTAGCAGAGATCTATTATTATTTAGAAAGAGTTAATTTCGTTACGAGTGGTGTAAAAGTTGGTGTAAAATTTAGTATAATATTACGGATGGCTAAGAAAGGGAAAACAAGGAATCCAAACCGAACCAAACCTAATCTTTTCGGTTAATCAAACTCTACAAATGAGAAAAATTTAATACTTTTCTAGTATTTCTAGAATATCCAATGTGTTCCGTATCAGAGTGAATCTACTCTGTAGGTCTTGGGAAACACAGTTCACTCTGTGAGTAATTGGAATCTTTTACTGATTTTTTCTATGACTTAGCATTAAGATTCAGGGATGCGATGATGAAGTTCTTATAATGATCAACATCGGTCAACTGAAATGTTCATAGATCAACGAAGCAAGAAAGAGAGACAGAACAATATTGCATTTTGTGTGTACGTAGTTTTGGCAAGTAAGTGACAGCAAAATCGGTGGAGAGTGTAGAATTAGCTTAATAAGCATGTTATTGTTCATATTGCAAATGGGAGTAAACGTTGGAAGATGCACATATATATGGAACTACGACATGTTTTTAAATTGGATACGTCACAAAGTCATTAAGCTTACACCTAGTTTGGTATTTTGTTCAAACATTAACAGAACCGATTGTATTATCTCGGGCCTGGAAAATAATAATGTGATAAATAAGTCATTGCATTACGTCGTAAATGTGTATTGTCGTGTCTGTAATAAAGTAATTTCAAATTTCACTTTACTTTCGCGAGTATGTACCAATGTGTATTTGGTTTACTGTGTGGTAAGGACTGGGCTCTATGTTGATAGTATTGAGTGGTTCATAGAGTGTAATAAAATTACGTCATAAGTAGTACATACTAAGGAAACCGGAGTATCCAAGGAGCGTAAGCATCCATTGAGATGCTCTATTTAATTTCAGGCAATTTAAAAAAGTTCTGGCTACGATGGTGTGATTTAAATGTGTTTACCAAATGTACCAAATCTGAACGGACAGACGGAATGCACTCCTTAATAAAAATTTATTATGAAGGCAAAATTCGTGCTCTTTAGGGTACCTCTGCATATGTGTGAACGTGAGTACATGACATGCTGGAGCTTTCATGTACTCCAAGCTAAACTAGCCAAACCAAGCAACGATCACTTTTTTCTCTCTAAGTTTAGTTAAGTTGAAGACATTGTTCTCCTAACACTTCACAAAAAGAGCTTCTCACAGCAATCCCTTTTATGTGCCTATATATCTCGACTTTTTTATGAAATTTTATCATGGAGTCCACCGCAGTTTCAAGTGAATCTCCAGATAATCCTGTTGAAGTCCTGTCATCTAGAATTCAAATTAGTTTAAAAATGGAAAGGACTGAAGATTGTTTGAATGGTGGCGTCAATGACACTGTTCTGATATCATCATTAGCGGAGAATGTTGACAGTGATAACGAAAGAACTGAAGTGGAATCGTTAAAAAATGAAAATGCTGAGTTGCAGAGATTGTTATCTAATACAATGAAGGAACTCGATAACGAAAAGAAGAGAGTTGCAGAAAAGTGTGAAAGTCTTAAAACAGCGAGAGAGACTGGCAAAGAGAGTATGGAACTAGTGGGCAGCATAAGTATGAAACTCGCGAAACAGGAGAATGAGACTGATGAGCTGAAGAGAAATGTGGAAATGTTGAAGGTAGAAGTGGTAGAAAAAGAAAGTGAGATTACCAAACTGGCGGATAGGTGTTTTCAATTGGAAAAAAAGATTGAAAAGGAGATGTGTCTTAGAATTGAGGAGTTGGAGAAGACACCTGAATACATAAATCAAAAAAAATCAATAATCAGTCTTCGTGAGAAGTTAAAAAAGGAGAGAAGTGAATGTCAAAAGAACATGAAGACTGTAAACGAAGCAAATGAAATGTTGGATCGTCAGCTAGCACAATTGGAAAAAGAGAGCGAGGAGAAAATTGAAGAAATGTCAGCCACCATCAGCATGTTGAATGCGTCAGTTGAGGGGAAACAAGAACTATGTAGAAATTTTTTATCCGATTTGATGTCTAGTTTTAGACAGATGACTGAACTATTATTGGAAAGATTGGAACGCAATGGCGAAGGTGGCAGTAGCAGCTGCACTGATTGGAAAAGACTGGAAGAGCTATGTGCTGGCATTGGAAACAGCTTGCAGGAATTGTATGGTGACAAGGAACACAGGAATGAGGAACTTGAACAGATCAACGGCAATTGTAAGATATTACTGGAACGCATGGCTTCTGAGACTTCACGTGAGAGACTGTTCCAGGAATCTCTAGAAAAGATTAAAAGTCTGGAAGAAAAAGTGATAGAGTTGGAAGCTCTGAACTCTGAGGAAAATGAAGCCAGTCTACCAACAACGGCTCTACCAAATGAAAATTTCCGTGCTCTAGAATCAGATCATCTTTTTCAGATTAATGAGATTAATGAAGAGGTTCCTCATTCTAGTGCCAAGTTGCGTACCTGTTGCAGGAATCGGCCTGATTCCATGGGATGCTCCAATCAATTGGAGCCAATCTCAGGATTGGGCTCTCAGGAGGCCATTACTCGGTAAATTTTTATCGCGGAATTTATTAAGATTATGTTATATAGCACTGAAACAATTTTGAAACAATTTTGAATGTTAAGGTCGGACATCAATGGTGGAAACGATGACAATGTGGGGTCAATGACGCTGCGAAGTAATGGAAAGCGACCACAGCATGGAGTGAATGTCTCGGCCACTGGTCATGTCTGCGTTTGTGGGAAAGAAGTTAGCAGTAAGGCAGCCTTGAATAAGCATATTGTGCACTTCAATCAGGCATGTCGCT
Source organism: Willowsia nigromaculata (assembly GCA_034700605.1). Classification (NCBI taxonomy): domain Eukaryota; kingdom Metazoa; phylum Arthropoda; class Collembola; order Entomobryomorpha; family Entomobryidae; genus Willowsia; species Willowsia nigromaculata. The sequence continues at coordinate 36,931 of JAQIXX010000761.1, forward strand.
TTTCGTGTGACTATTGTTGGCTAACTTTTCGTACCACTTTCGAGGTAGCGGCGCATGCGAAAAAAGAGCATAACTCTGTGTACAAGCGGAAAGGATGCAGAAGGTGTGGAAATACCTTTTCCACGTTGAGCGAGCTGTACTGTCACCAAAATCAAAATAGGTAAGTTAATTTACAATTTAGAGGTGGATTGGGTCAAATTATTACATGTGTCACGGTGGAATGTTGTGTGATTACAGTTGTAGCTTATTGGCGAAAAGATCAACTCGATCAGAGATGGAGGCGTTACAACATGCTGAAGATGTTTCCAAAAAACGACAAGGAAGAGATGAAAGATTTTGTACTTGTCGCAAAAGGTTTAAATCAAGAAAAGCACTGACAGCACATATTCGATCGACGAAGGCGAAAGATGTGATTTTTCTAAAGAGGAAGTTTGAGTGCAATGTCTGTCATAGTCGATTTTTATATCACGGGGACCTCCAAAAGCATTATTTGCGTTCACACAATATCACAAACAGTAGAAGCAGGGGCTATTTTGGGTGCCGGTATTGCGGAATGCTTCTTCCAACCCTATTGATGCTAAGACAGCATCATAAACACGCCCATCCAAAGTATAAACAATATCAATATTAAGCCTAATAATCATAATCATTTATATCTAACCAGTGTTCTTAAATTTAGTGAAATCGGTAAACCGGTAGAAGCAAGTGCTGAAGAAGAGTCCCAAAACATTAAAACTACAACAAAGAAAAAACATGAAGTGGTCACCCGTCACCCGTTACAAGAGGGACACTATTGCGTTTGTGGAAAGAGTTTCGGCACCAAAGAATGTTTGCGTCGTCATATAACAAAATTCACCCAGGAAGGGAAGTTCAAATGCAGTATATGTGAACAGAGGTTTCATTTTTTCTCATTTTTCAAAAGGCACATGTCGAGCAATCATAGCGTTTCGGAAATGGAACTATCAACTCTAAAACACTGCAAGTACTGCGGAGAAATTTTCTGCAGTAATGATGAGCTCTATAGCCATCGCAAATCAGCACCTGATTGGTAAGGCTTTGTAACGTTTGCGTTTGTTAACCTTATTTAATTTTTATTTTTATTTTTTTAATTTTGTCTGCCTCATTCTCTCCCAGCTTACGTCATTCTGGTGGGGGCCCAGTATTGTGAACATAACTAACGAGTCCAAATCCCCAACCAATAAATTTGGATTTACAAGGGCAAGAACAGCCCAGGGTCAATAATTTTTCTTTGTTGTTGTAATTATAAGTTAATGTTATATCCAAAATTGTTATAAACAAAATTAATTGTTTGTAGTTACTTAGTTAAATTAGTTTAAGACAACTCCTAAAAACTTAATACTGTAGTTAATTTGGGTTGGTTTCGTTTGGTTAGGTTAATAGATGGAATTAAATTGTACATAAAAATATTCATGAGGTGACATAAGAAATATTAAACTAACATGTGTATAAATTACTTCAATCTTCTGCCGGAAGAAAAATTTATTTATATCATAAAAATATATTATTTGACAGGAGAGCATTGACAGGAAATTGCATGGAAAATTTATAGTATTGAACTAGAAAAACTTTAATAACAAAAAAGGGTTTCATAATAATATTTTTCGGGATGCGATATGAAATAATGAAATATAAGTGACCTAAGACTTGGTCTGGTTTATGCATATAAAGTAATATTGATGTTGCTATGCCAAATGTAAATTTTTGTAGGAATCAAATTTATTTCATATTATATATATCATAGCCATGAAACTCCTCAACCTGAAGCAATGCAAAAAATTCATCATTGTTTCAATGACCCGGGAGCCGTTGCTGTGGATTGTAGGTTATAGGGGTGATTGTAGTATTGTTGAAGATCATGCCCTATTCCATTGTTATAACCACTAGCCATGGGAATTTGGAGTACTGTGTGGTTATAGTTTGTGAAAGATGCTGGACAAACAGAATGTGAACGATCTTTTGCTGTGGCTGTGGACGCAACCCTAGCGACAGGTATAAACTGACGGAGTTGGGTCGCTGTTCCCTGTGTGTAGAAACGGTTGAACTGACCGCTTATTAGTTGTTGGTAGTTCGTCATTGTGGCGACTGCGTAATTATCAGCTCTATGAAAGTTTTGTTGAATTCCGTTCGTATTTTGTGATGTGTAAACCACTTCTTGGGTGTTTGTGGCTACATGAGGTCTGTCTGGCGACGTTTTCTTTGACGCCTGAATGAAACAAAATATCTTTATCTACATATTTTTGTTTAGAAAATCAAATTTAGTCACATGCATTTAGAAGAAAGAAGAAGGAATTACCTTAGAACGCTTGGTACTTCCATGAGCGGTGTTACTGAGCCGAGTTTGTCCTTCAGTACGATTTTCTAGTAATTTACGGGTGGTTCCAGTGTTAGGGACTACATTCAAATTTTTGCACGAGATGGTCGTACGTGTTTTGTTATGGAGGGATGGTGCGGTCTGGATGGGATTGTTTCTGGGGTAGTTGTGGGAGGTGAATCCGTTGTATGGACTTTGCAAGTTTGTGGTCTGGACGTTCCTTATCTCAGAATTAATTTCCATCTTAACGTCCGGCTTTCTGTGAGACTCATGTTTAGGGCTGTAATGCGATAGGAGTTTACGCAAACGGGTGTCAATAATTTTGCCAACGTCTGACATCACTTGCTTCTTTATATCTTCAATCCACTCGTGGGGGTATGAGCCTACCACCATGTTAGTCTGCTTACGCTCAGGGTTAGGCTGATCCATCTGGCACTTTGAATCAATGTCGCTTTCACTGTCCACCACAATGTAATCCTCATCTTCACTACGGTTTCCGACATCTTGAGAAATAAAAATATTTTTTAAGACACAGTAAAATTGAATTATAACTCTGTATTTATAGCCTCCCTCAATTTTTAGCCTCCCTATTTTTATTTTTATAGCCGGGGTTTTTACATTCTTGTGATGATGCTCACATTTACACATGCAATCAAAATATGCATATAAAATATTCATTAATTTACTCATGTACATGTACAGTATGTAATTTAGGCTTCAGGGATATGAAAATATTTATGTAATGGAGTTCAGTGGTGGTAAAACCCTTGCTTTGGATTTTTAGCCTCTCTAAAATTATAGCCTCCTTTCAGCCCACCGAATTTGAAAATTTAGCCGGGCTATAAATACAGAAAATACGGCACTCATATAATTTCACGCAACAACTCAGGAAGTACTCACTTTCACAAAAATTGCTCAGCTCTCTCAGACTATTTTGGTTAAGCGTTAAATTATTTCCTCGTTGTTCCCAAATCACCCCATTCTCAGCTCTACTTGCCGATGACGATGATGATAGATTGTTGAATTCCCTACGACCAGGAAAATTGTGTAATGAGTATCCAGCCATATTTCACCTAATTAATAATAGGATTAATAATAGGACGAAAGTAGAACGAACATTAGAGTCACACTAGTCGAATCAAACTGAACTCAGGGGATTCTTAAGCGATCGTCTTAAATAAGTAGCGGATCGTCTGGTTTCGTTTGGGTGTATTTAACTTCCCCCAAAAAAAGAGCATAACCCTTGAGTTTCCTTTGTTCTCGTCAATATTTCGGTTGGGTTATTGTAGTCTCTCCGTACTTGAGTTTTGGGTGTAACAACATAAACGGTTGTTTTGGAGATGATGAATTTTTACACCTTTTTTAAATACCGAAAACCTTTTTAAACATATTATTTTAAACATCCCAGTAAATTATTCCATTCCATTATTCAGTTTTCTGAATCACACACTGAATGTCTTTTGTTCAGAAATATTTATCACTGTGAAAAGTGAAAAAGGTTCAAACTTTCAAAGGCAGATGTTTCAGTTCTCTCTCTACTTATTATTTTGATTTTAATTTCTCTTCGCTCGACTAGACTAGTACACGGTATATTTTACTACGGTTGAAGTCTTTGAGCCAGTCTAAAAATTTATTGTTCAAAACTGTATAATATGAGTTTTTTTTCTTTTGTGGAAATAGCTGAACCGAATGTGGGAATTTAAAACTCCATAAAAATCAAGATTAATGGAATTGCGAATCCAGAAAGTACCCAATCCAATGCAATTAATTTGAAAATTCTTTTAGTGTTTCTGAAATGCTGAGGCATATAATTTAGACACAAGCTTGTATATCCTTTATTTTCGTATCCACAATTTTCGTATGCTACGTATGTACTTTTGATTTGAAAATTGTCCTAGTGATACTGAATAAGCTGATTTTATCAGCCTAACCCTGAGCGTAAAGCTTGTTGATTTCATGTGAGATTCATGAAGATTGTTGTGCTTGAATTAATCGAATGAAATTTTACCTGTGTTTCTGCAACATTTGTCATTGACTGGAAAAACCTAATCAATTCTATGATCTCATCTAAATAAATTTAAAAGATGAGATTGACTGTCTCAAAATCGATGATTAAAAATTAAAATTAAACGATGATCTGTGATAGATGAGCGCGTTTGTGGTTTCTTAACTACTTCAGCTTGGTCACGAAATACGCGAGAGAGAGAAAAAAATTATATCTGGCTAACGAAACGGATGAACATCATTAAAAAGGCTTAACTTATGCAAATATTAGTAAAAGTATTTAGATTTAAGTTAGGGAGGGAACCAATACACCACCAGAGCATTCTAGTAACGCGTATTAATTTGACAGATTCTAAAAGGCATGCAAATAAGGTAGAGATTTAATTTGCATAGAAAAAAGTATAGTAATAAAATCCAAAATATTCTCGTTTCTTGGTACAAAGCTTTCAAAAAATTTTCTCCGCTTACAAATAAATTTTACCCGCAAATAGACTGCGTGTACGAGCTAAATAAAATGTTGATAGAAGCCCCCTTGAATTCATAGCCTCCCCCAGATACACGTTCCATCAAACATTGTGCTCCTTGAACTACTGCATATTGATATTTGCAACTTTTAACAAGATACAATAAGTAGACAAAGAAAATCCCAAAATTTCATGAAGTACATTAGAAGCCCCCTCAATCCCAAATAGACGCGCCGGCGTCTACGGACTCAAAAATTGACGATTGCCTAGCCAATTTATGGTATGTATGTATTAATCTGAAATAAGCAAACGGTGGAAAGAGATGCTTGGCTATGATGAGGCGGGCTAAAAATATAGGGTTAGAAAGAGCAAATAGAAGCATAAATTTTCTTACATTGCTATATAAAGATATTTTTTTTAAAGATTTTCTTTTGGTTTCACCTAATTCTTTTACATTATGTGGATTTTCTTGCAGAACAACAAATTAGCTTTACGATTTTGATTCATTTATACGATACCCAAAAATCGTATAAATTTCTACCTTTTCAGCGTAGCTACCTCATCAAAATCTGCAATTTATACGATGAAATTTTATTGATTTGATTTGATTCTAAACATCAAACAAAATTGGTTAAGTTTTCTGAATTATATTGAAATTACTTTTCTGAGCAAAAAAAATTCTTTGGTTAAAAATTTCAATTTGATAGCGAGTCAAAACTTTGCATAATTTTCGGGTATTGTGGGGACGCATGGAAAATCAGCATTCTCAAAATATGTCTTAATGACTTAAGCTTACAACTCTCTAGAATGAAATTTTTAGAAATTTCGATTTTGAGTCGTACAACGAAATTTCCATAAATATAAAAATTAATCTTTAGCATTGCGTATTAAGCTTGAGAAAACTTAAACGTTTATCGAAAATTCAACGAATACAGATATTGTAATGAGATATTAAACAAATTTGCAGTGCTGTTGGGACATTATAAAATAACGAGAGAGAATGCCAGGAGTTCTTTTAAGTTTGCATAAGCCTGTTTATATGGATTTTGTGTTTAGGGGGATTTGAAGAAAATCTCAAAGAAATTAGAATATTTTGGATCCGTCGTTTTGACGTGTTTGGATTTGTTAGGGGAAAATCAATCAAAGTCAACGGAACTGCATAGCTTTGCATAGCATAGATCTTCCTCTCTAGATCTTAAAGACGACTCTTTCCTTTGTTCATGTTATTATGATATGATGACGATGATTGGGGTTGGTCGACTTTGTGCTGAGACTGCGCAATATTTTGATTTTGTCTGTTTTAGCATGAGCTGAATTGTAAGCACGTGTATGGACATCTACATCATTTCAACATACAAAGGCAGCATGAAAACGAAGGAAATTGGCATTGTGAGGTGGGGTTGGTTTTACCTTTACCTTTAACATTGAACATCTTACTTAAGCATATAACTTACAGTCTAGGGACAGCTCCAAAGTCGCAGCTTTCAAGCTCCAAACTCGCAGCTGCAGCTCCAAAGTCGCAGCTTTCAAGCTCCAAACTCGCAGCTGCAGCTCCAAAGTCGCAGCTTGGAGCTCCAAACTCGCAGCTTTTAGGCCAAAAATTGTTATTTTGAGCTATTTTATAGCGAAAATATGCCCGGCACAAAATGTTTTTGACCAGCACAAACAACAAAACAGTCTTATAGTGAAGTTAAAAGAATTTAGAAACTTTTGCAGCTCCATCAAAAATTCTTGTACTAGAAGAGGGCCTGTGGACGCAATAGCGTATGATCATATACACTGAAGACTGAGAATATACTTTATTAATTGCCGATAAAGCATGCCATGCATTTAAGAAGTACTTACTGTTTTAAGGTATGCTGTCTGCACAGTTCCGCAGATGATGTTAAAGTAATTGTAATTACAAATTACTTAAAGCCAGAGTAATTAAATTACAATTACTTCCAATTCTGAAGTAATTAATTAAATTACACTCTGAGTTTCAACTGCATTTGACTTAATTCAAATATGCTTCAGACCTTAAAAGAATGTCGAGCTAAGTGTGAATTATAGACAAACAAAATTTAGTAAAAGCAGACAATAGCTGTTTAGCATATTCGAATTACAAAATAAATCTTAAGAACTTCAATCGCATACTAAGAAATAGAGTATTTTTGCTGAAAGATACGGACAGGGATGAGCCATTTTGTATGCAATGTCTACGGGGCTAAAGTTTGCGCCATTATCATAAGCAAAAAGTATGTTATCATATGGAGCGTGTATATTTTATGCGGTCAACGAGAAATGAATGATGAATGGCAAATATAGCATATAAGATGGCCAGAGCTGCGAGTTTGGAGCTCCAAAATAATTTGTGTAAATATTGTTCCAAAGCTGCAAAGTCGCAGCTTGAGCTGCGAGTTTGGAGCTTTCAGAAGCTGCGACTTTGGAGCTTGAAAGCTGCGACTTTGGAGCTGTCCCTAGACTGACTTATGTTTCCTTTGTAATAACATTGCAAGCAAAAGCCCCTGCTTATTTTGTGGATAGATTTTGGTGGAGTGAACCCAAACTTGCGCATTGCTATAAATTTTTTAAGGAACCCAAACTTAAATTTTAATTTAAATATTTAAAGACAAAAAAATGTTCACCGCGGGTAAAGAAAGGAAGAGAGGAGATGAAAATCCTCCTTCTGAGCCATCAAAATCTCCAGTGTCGTCTGAAGAAATACCGAAATGTGGAATTTGTTGTGGACCTAATCTGGTTAATCCATGTCGCACTAATTCTTGTTGTCATTTATTTTGCTACGTCTGTTTGCTTGAATGGTCAAACAGGAAGCCAGAGTGTCCATCTTGCAGAAAACCCTTTGACAGGATTTTTTATGACATTCGTGTCGTGGAAGAATTTAAAGTGTATCGCGTACCATCACGTATTGCATCGTAAGTTTATGCTACTATTTATTTGTAATTTTTAATTGTGGATGTAAGTTTAAAATGGGTTATAAATTGTATAAAATAAAATAAATTGATGTGGTGTATTTTGTCAACAGGGTAGAGAATCGGGGCTACCAGAACCGACGTAGGCGTTATGATCGCAACGAATGGGTCCAACCATTTAGTGAGTTTAGTTCAATCCAACAATCATCGTTGGAGTTTCTTGAAACGCATCCTGCTGCCGTTAATAGAGTGCGTGTCTGGCTTAAGAGGGAGCTAACCGTATTGCTTGGCCTTCGTCTACGTAGGATTGATGTAAATGAAATTTAAATATATGAATGCATCAGCCTAAACTATCCATAATTTTTACGTATGTATTTTCCTTCAGATGTCGTTTGTCTACGAAGTATTTGTTCATTGTGTTGTCCGGATGAATGTCAGTTCGGAAAGTTTCGTTGAGCTGACAAGGCGATTTCTTGACAAGAGGGCATCTCATTTCCTGCACGAGCTTTACCATTTTATTATAAGTGGACTAAGCCTGGAAGAGTACGACCGAATAGCAGTGTATTCATCCGCTAATGGCAATATTAGTGGTGCCACCAATCCACCACCTAATCCTCCGATGGTTATCACGTTAGATTCAGATGACGAATAATTCTGGAGAATTTTCATCGTTCTGGACATCTTTAGTTCAATTTTTGTATCAGTATCAATACTGATCTTGAAAATGTGAGTAATTTAAATTTTGAAATGTTAAATTTTAGCAGCAATTAACGTTAGGAAATCAAATGAAGTATGTACTGTATATTGGATGTGTGATGTAATACTAATTTTAAAAAAATTTGTGAACTCTAAGATCCCAAAATAAGTACATTAATTAGTTTGGATAGGGATAGATTTGTATACAGAGAGAATAAACTGGTATGTAAGAAGTAGTTTAAATTTATTATTATTATCATTTAATAGGCATTAATTTTATGTATTTAAGTACGCTAATTTGTGTCTCTAAGTTTAAACGTTTGAAATTAGATTAAGAGATGAAATTGTTTATTCGGTTTAGAAATATTGAGTTATTATAAACTGGAGAAGAAGAAAATAAAATTTGTGAGTATTTAAAAATGAAATTATTATAATGAATAATTATTCAGATGACGACATTGAGAATAGTTTTTTTTTAAGAAAATTTATAGTTGATTGCTTGTGGAACATATAGTCACATAACTTTTTCCATGCCATTGGTGTCACATCCAAATCCTCTGCTAGTCTTGAGTACCAAAGAGTTTCAGTTTCCAGCTATATATAAAATTAGCGTTATTATTATGTTGCACGAATTTTATTTGTTGGGGCTATTCCAAATTAATTCACATTAGAAGGGTTCCAAATGTAAGAATATGAAAGGTGGGGTATAATGAGATAGTTTTGGAATGCCTGATCTTGAGTCATTATGGCTACATCACTATGATCCACAGAAGACTAAAATCACTCTGAGGAGTTCGTTTATTCTCATGACCTCTCATCCCCAACATGTATATATTTTTAGAATCCCTAGGTCAATAGCGATCTCTGGGTGGTCTCATTTTTTCTCTATCTACCCCAGGGGGGAAGTTGCCCCCCAGGGTAAATTTCAAATTTTTTAAAAAAATCCGAGATCATTAGATAGAGCATAATTTTCATACCACAAAATCAAATAGTGTCCAAATGGCGGGCAAAAACATTTCGAAAATTTTCGAAAACAAATTTTGGAGCGCTGCAATTTCCAAGTTAGCAAATCGTAGCAGAATTTGTTTGTTGCTACATGTTTACCATTAACTTGACTACAATTTGTCGAAAACCGCTTAACTTAACTCGGCTTAATTCAAAAGTTATAGCGACATTTACATTAGCTATTTTCATTATAAAATCAGGCGAAAATAGAGGTGAGCGAATGCATCTAAATACTACGGCTCATCTGCGAGAGCACACTCACAAATATTGCGTACATTTGAATGTTTCTGACCTTGCATCCTCTCCCTAGTCAAATCATTAAACCCCTCCCCCTTCCCCCGGGGGTTAGGGATAATCAGCTTTTTAAAATGACATTTGGCATGTGATACGTCATTCGAATGTCCTTACCGAGTACATTATTCTCCCATGGTAAGTTTTCGTGTACAACACTCCCTCTGGCGGGAAATCGTAAAAACATGCTTAACACCATTTATCATCGTGTTTATTTACAGCGATTTATTTTAAATATTTGTATTTGTATTAAATATTTTCTTATCTGTGCTTTGTGAAGTACTCCGAGCATAAATTTTCTCTGCTAGACTCAGTTCATCCAAAGGGGCGTGGAATTTTGCATCTTTTATTTTGTGGCAATTTTGAAACTTATGGGTTTTAAGGTTGGAAACATTTAAGCGTACAATAATAAATATTAATGTTATAAATATAAATTATAATGTTAAGTGCCATTAACTAATCATATCAATTGCTCCGACTTTTAAAGGCAGTTTTCATTATTTAAATTTAAATTCTAAATAATACAGTCTGTGTAATTCTGTAATCAGTTTTTATCTGTAACGTCCGCACTTTGTTATAATTTTATAATATGATGTGCTCTCGGAGATGAGCCGTAGTATTTGGATGCATTCGCTCACCTCTATTTCTGCATGATTTTATAATTAAAATAGCTAATGTAAATGTCGCTATAACTTTTGAATTAAGCGGAGTTAAGCTAAGCGGTTTTCGACAAATTGTAGTCAAGTTAATGGTAAACATGTAGCAACAAAAAAATTCTGCTACTATTTGCTACTTTGGAAACTGCAGCGCTCCAAAATTTGAATTTTTCAA